>NW_010729132.1:509449-539947 GCF_000365185.1 Nelumbo nucifera | reverse complement strand
CAGGTCGCGCAGGCCGTGCCAGGTCGCGCGGGCCGCTCGTTGGCCGCGTGCAGGTCACGCCAGGCCAGCCAGACTGGTGCCCGAGGGGACACCAACTTGGTTAGTTGTTGCCTGGGTGTTTGCCTAGTTGTCACGAGGTGTCACGTGTCGCAATTTCACTGGAGGGCCAAATCTGCCCTCATCAAACTATGAAAGAGGTCCGGACCTTAGGCATATAATGAGCGTATGAGAACCACAATTAGCCTCGCCTCGCCTAAGCAGGGAGAAGACAAAGAGAGTCATCACATCAACATTCAAGTCAGGGCATCAAGTCAAGGCCTTAATCCTGTGTTTGGTTTCAAGGAAAAAATAGAGAAGGGAAGGTTTCCCTACTTTTCCCTTTCTTTCCCTATCTTTTCCTTCAAACCAAACATAACATCAAATCATATGTATACGTCACATGTGACAGCCTTAAATCATGTTTTTCTGTTATGAATTATTCTTCTTATTTATTATCTTTCATTTTCTTTTCCAAATTTTCATTCTTTTGTCACAAAATCATGTTCCCATTTCTACGTTTCCGCAAAATCAGTGTTGATAAAATAAAAACCACTTCAAATTCTTTATCCTCTCTATTACTAATTTAACATCGCTTGAGTGGGATTAATTTTCTATCTTCAAGAAAGTAAAACTTAATTAGTACTGTTGGAGAAACAATACTTTATTAATCATAACAAAGAATAAGAACCCATCTCTCATGGATCGATTGGGTCGCTTTGCCCCTTTTTCTTTGTAACAGACTATTTCAGCCCTTCACATCCTTCATACTATTCCAGGGAAACGGAGAGATCACTCCATCAACCGTGCCAAAGCACCCAATAAGTCAAAAAATAAGATAAGAGAAAAGGTTAAGACGTCTGTTAATTATGATCCTTGAACGTGTAAAATATACACATGATTCAATGCTGATGTGGCACGCTGCTATTGGGCAGGATGCCATGTGCAAGAAATCCGAACTCCTAATAAACTGAAACTCAAAATATGGAGCCAGAGTATAAATGTCTTTGTTTATTACCAAATAAAAAAAGTATAAATTGCTTTCAAAACGGGCTACATAACAAGAGGGCAGTTAAAGGATGTTAGTATTCTCGTTCGTTTTCACTTAACTAGCTAAATATGTTTACATGGACAAGTGTTTTCCATGTTTCACTTGCCTATTAATACGATAGATATTGTCCAAACTGATATTGTTTTATATACAAACAATTATATACATCAAAATTCATTATAGAATAAAATTAATTAAGATTTTTAATTTATTATTTATTTTATTAATTTATTTTAACTTTTATATTTTTTCATTTCTTTTTTTTTAAACCATACCTCTGACAGATCAGCATAGGCCATACATGTAGTTTAAGATGAGCTTCTTGTAACCAAACAAATGTAGTTTAAATAGCTTAAGATATCTTTTTAGGAAATAAGAAACAAGGTTGTGTTTTCTTTGAAAGAAAAGGTAGGAAAATGAAGAAAAACCTATACAAACCTTGTATGATTTTTCTACCTTTTGCTTCAAACCATACACAGCCTAAAGAAAGAGTTATCTTTGATTGTTGGGGGCCAACAGCTTTTCCTATTGAGAAAGCTTCTAGATTCAGCACATTCACGGCAGTTCATCTATTCATACCGATTCTTTTGTTTTTACTCAAAATAAATTAAAAAGCAATTATTAATTTACCGTGGCATTCCCAGAATCTCAATAGGAAAGGCTGTTGGCCCCGACAGCCAAAGTTTTTCCAACTTAATAATAATAAAGGAAACGATTACATGCCGGATGTTTGACAGTTTGAGAGCCATGACCAAGTCAACTTGCGAAGCTGTAGTGTCACGTGGGTAGTTAGGTAGGGATGTGGATGGGAGATCCGAGCTCAATTCTTACAGGAACTGGATTGTCCCAATTCTTATATTCAGATTATATATGACCCTATCGGGTTCGGTTCTGATTACAGGAACAAGATTGTCCCAATTCTTGTCTTCAGATTATATATTTGACCTTATTGGGTCTGGTTCAGTTCCAGGCTCTTAGTATTTCTTATTGGGTCGGTTCTGATTCTACCTGAACCTGATTCATTGACAGCCCTATAGATGTGGGAACAAATCCACGTAATTGCAGGTTTTTTGTGATAAGCAAGCAGACGTTATCTGCATAGGATCTATTTCTTAGAAAAGCTCAATTTGAAAGGAGTATAATACAAATATATAGTGCAAAACCATATATTTTCTATTATTTTATATACATTTATACTATACATATTTATATTTGTATTCTTTTTAAATTGAGCCAAAGGAATATAGTATTTTGCATCCTGAGATATTATGAGAACAATGGGCTTGTTGAGCATGTGTTTTAGCCCGCGGGTTTGACCTCGGGCCTAAAAGCCTGAGCCCGACTATTTTACGGGCTAGGCTCGGGATTTGTTAAAAAAGCCTGGCCCGAGCCTGACTTTTCCTAAACTACCTAACCCTAACCCTAAATACTTAAATTTTTTCTTTTCATTCTCCTTTCTCACTCTCACTCTTAGAAGCGGCTCTCATTTCTCCCTCTCAACTCTTAGAACCGGTGAACCCAACTGCACCTGCGAACTCAGTCACCGACGGCCAACTCCACCAGAACTAGTCATCTCTCTCTTTGGCGGTGATCTCTCTCTCTCTCCCTCTCTCTCTCTCTAGTTGGCACCGTTTTCATCTTCTCTCTTCTCATTCTCAGTTCTCTCTCTTCTTAGAATTAGGTCTTCTATCTTCTCAGTTCTCTCTCCAGTCGGTGCCACCAGAACCTAGGCGCACCGTTTTCATTCTGTAAACTCAGGCACCACCGCACTGACAACTGGCACCACCAGATCTAGATCGTCTCTCTCTCTCTCTCTCTCCGGCACTATTGTCATCTTCTATTTTCTCACTTTCTAGGTTTCTATTCTCACTCTTAGACTCTCTAGAATCGGCAAACTCAACAGGCACCATTCTCTCAGACGGCACCGGCGCTCAGACTCCCAAGTCGGGCTTCGAACTCGGACCCAAACTTCGGGCTTTTTTTCGGGCCGGGCTCGGGCTTAAAAAATTTATGTTAATAAAGAGCAAAAGCCCGAGCCAAGCAAAGCCCGGCCCATGAACAGGTCTAATCATGGCAGAACTCAAACAGTCAAGATTTTGACGGAGTTCGTACACGGGGAGGCAGCCATCTAAGGCTGCCAAGTGACCCCACGCAGTTGGTTCCACGAGGCCCGCAGAATTCAGCTTTGCGTTGGGCCCTGATTGGTTCTGCCCTGAACCGCGCCGACTGGCACGTGTAGGCCCGCCATTGGACGAGCCGGATGCGCAAACCTTGTATTTTTGTATTATTTTTATGTATTTATATTGTAGATATTTATATTTTGTACTCGTTCCACATTTGTATTTTTACTCCTGTAGACTCCTTCGGAGTGAGTAAAAATGCAAGGTCAGAAATATTTTGCTATTCCACTCTTCCCAAACTAAGACTTCGATGTAGCATTTGTGAAGTTCATGAATTCCCCCCAAAATATAAAACTTATTAGGGAGTGTCAACGGCAATGTGGCTGAGGACAGAACCAGCTACTGGGTCATTAGCAAATAGCAATTAGTAAGTGATAAAACTTTTGACAAGTTCTCGGTTCAAGCAAGTCAGGCTCCACGGAAAATGTGGAAGAAAAAAAAAAAAAAAAAGTGTCAGTGAACACTGGAACCCAGAAGAGTATTTATAGGACAAACATCAAGGGCCCTTCTGTTTTGTCAATCTACCAATATCACATGTTAAGAAGACCTCTTCAAGAATTTAAATGAATGAATCAAGTGCATGAGCAAAGCAACCTCTAAGTTGATTCCTTTCTGTTCGACCTTATGCCTCATCAATGTCAGAACTCATAAGCTACTGTCAATTGCCGAAATTAATATATATCCCCAAGTCGGGGTGCTTCGAACAGAAAAGCCCCATCTGAATTCTGAACTGTTTGAGAAAACATCAGCCCATGCCCATCCAAACTGTTCAAATTGACATTTAATAGGAGGGTAATAATGCAGCATTCCAGCCATTTTTCTTTGTTTTTTACTTTGACGACCTCAAAGGGTCCAAAGTCGTCGCAACTGTTTACGCAGGCAAAGGTTAAATAGAAGTCATCAATGAACATTGTAATTACAGTGTACCAAAGCGAGGTTTTTCTAATTAACAAGCTCAACGAAGAAAGAAGAAATTACATACTCAAGAAACAGAGCCTAAGACCAGAGAAGAAAAACAATATCAAAAATCAAAACCACCAGCATCGTCATACCCAGCATCGTAAGAAGCCGCATCAGAGACCATATCTCCGATCAAGAGCCCACCAAGTGCTCCTCCAAGCAACCCCGCTCCCAATCCCATCCCAAATTTATTCTTCTTCTTCGGTGGCTGTTGTACTGGCGGATACCCGTACCCCGGGGCCGGTGGATAGCCGTACCCAGGCGCAGGCGGTGGATACCCCCCAGGTGGCGGATACCCATACCCAGGCACAGGCGGCGGATATCCTCCCGGTGGTGGATACGGCCCCGCCGGTGGTGGAGGATAACTTGCAACGCCGTGAGGCGCATACCCCCCACTCGGCCCCGGAGGTGGATAAGGCGCACTTGTCCCAGCCGGGTACGCCGTAACGGGTTCTTCTGCCTTGAGAGCCGTCACGGGTGCGGTGACCTTCTCGCCGAATTTATACGAGAAATTCAACGTGCCTTTGGGTTTTCCAGACGGTTTCCTAACCTGATAGCTAACAAATTGGGCGGACTTCCCGTCTCCGGTGTTATCGAGGAGCTCCTTGACGGGTACATGGACTTGTCCGATATCTTTATCGCCGAGGCTTCGATCGCATCGGAGTTCAAAGACGAGCATCAGACGGTTCTGCTTTGCTGCCGCTTCATCGACAGTGAATTTCATGGGGAAATTCCAAGAGGGGCTCGTACCACCGTCTTTATCGATGGGGGTTTTATGCTTTGACCGCGAGTCACCGGAGAGGGAAACGACGGCATAAACGTCCATTTTGGAGAAAAGATTGACGTCCTTGAGATCTTTTGCAGAGATGACGGTGATATCCAAGGTCCGGTATTCCATGTTTGGATCAGACTTCAGAGAATTATCGACGGCGAAACGGATCGGAGAGATAGAGGAAAGAATAGTTTCGGAACGAAAAAGAGAAGTCCGGTGAGGGTAGATGTATATAGATGCGGTTTTAGAGAAGGCACATTGAAGCTTCTTTCGCGGGAAACCGACTCGAACGGTTGCTTCTCGAATAAAAAGTCCGGCGTCATCACTTTCTAGGTTTTAGCCTTGTAGATAAGACAAAACAGCCGCGTTTTTAACAGAATCTACCAAATTGCCCTTGTTAGGTCTGGATGGTTGGAGCCTTGGAGGACGGTCCAGGGTCCACCACCAGTCGAGATTCGAGAGAGTCCCTTGAAATTCTAGGTATTGATGTCATTCTGGAATCAGACAAGGGCAAATTTGTCTTATAAGTGGTTGTTGTCTTGTTGATGTAGAATCCGCGTACAAAGCGTGTGAGCTAACTCCCGTCAACACTCGTAACCACAGAATGGCCAAACTCAACCGCGGTTAAGGCAGATTGATAAATTTTTTCATTCTCCGAGGTGGCCGTGGCTACGATTCTCGTTGACATTTGGAAACTTCGAACGCATTTAGATAGGTCGGTCCTACATCGTAAGACTTTGTCTCTTCAAATAACACGAATGATTCAAAGGGGAAACCGAATTTTAGGGGTGCTCATGGGACCGAACGATCAGTTTGGTTTCGGTTTTTTTCCAAAAATTCGGTTTTCATATAGGTTTATATATTACGAGGGGCCTTGCATGACGGTAAGTGGCTTGTCAAAGTAAATTATTGTATAGCAAAAAATTTAAGAAAGGTAAATTTTTTAATTAAAAGTTTATTGGAAAAAAAATTATTTAAAATAAATAAAAAATTATGGAATAATAATTTATTTAATTTAACAAAAAAACAATAAATAAATAATTGTCATTGTATTTTTGTTTTATATAATAGCATAGTTGTAAATAATTAATTTAATTTAATAAATAAATAAATTTAGTAAAATAAATAAGATAGATAGACAATCAAATGAAAGAGTAAATTTATATAAATATATACACGATTCTATGTCTTACTTTTCTAGCAATAATAATTTGTTAGGTTACTAAATTATTAACTAATTAAATAATTTATTAAAATAAGTAAATAAATCAATAAAATTTTATGTATTATCAACACAAGATTGGTAAGCGCTATCTCAAATTATTTAATTAATTAATTTAGTGTTATTAATAGGTTGGGCTAAACTATCGGGCTACCCAATCCATGATAAGTCTAGTTGGTATAACATGTACCTCTCCCATTCCAATAATAAATTATTTTTATTTATTTAGTTTACTAAATTAAATTAKTCATTTATTTATTTTAATAAATTAAGTAAATTATCATCCATCATTTTTTTATTTATTGAATTTACTAAATTATTAAATTAAATAGTAATTTATTTACTAGCAAATTATTTATTTATCTCTTTCTCTCCAAAGCCCAATGCCCCAATATGTAAGGTCATCAATAGGTTGAGTCTGGTTTGAGATAGCCTACACCAATCTCGTCCCAACAACAAATTAATTAAGGGTTGCCAACAGGCTAGGTCGAGTCTTTGGGCTATCCAGTCCACTCTTGGTTGGGCTTGGACAATAATTTGGGCTTAGAGGCTCAAGCCCAAAACACATGGCCTAAGTTTTTTTTTTTTTTTCTTTTGAGCCTGAGTTGTCAACAAGTCGTCGACCTACCCAACCCACTCTTGGTCGGGCTTGGATAAGAATCTAGGCCCTCGGGCTAAGGCTCAGGCCCAAAACACCAAGCCTGACTTTTTTTTCAAGCTTGAGTTGTCAATCGGCTGTCAAGCTACCAAACCCAATTTTGGTCGGGCTTAGATAAGAATTTAGGCCTTTAGGCTCAACTCAGGCTTGGGCCCAAAACACCAAGCCTCACTTTATTGGAACTGGGGTGCAAGCCAATGTTTTAAAAACCAAACTAAAGGTCAAACCATTTTTCCTCTAGGTCACAAGTCATTGGTTTGACTGTCAGGGTCAAATGGGTTAGGTCGTGCCACGTCAACCATATGGAAATTCAAACATATGGTATGTATAGGCAGGGATGGCATTTTCCCCATCCCCGATGGGGACCTGACTTCCCCGACCCAATGCAACCGGGGATGGAAATTGTTTTGGCGGGGCGGGGATGGGGATTGAGATCCCCGCCCCACCCTGACCCTGATTATATATGTAATGTTATTTATATTAAATATACTATTATATAATTTTAAAAAAATATATATGTTTATCTGAAAACATTTCAAGGATTAGGGTCCCCATGGGGAACCCATCCCCATCGGGGATCGGGGATGGAGGACAAATTTTTTTCCCAACGGGGATCGAGGACAGGGATGGGGGTTAATTTCAAAATCGGGGTCGGGGACAGGGAATATAATCCCCGCCCCATTGCCATTCTTATGTATAGGTATGAAAATTCAAACATATGGGTTAGGTTGTGCCATGTCAACCATATGGAAATTCAAACATTTGTGCGTGTGTGTGTATAGGTATGTATAAACAAGCTTTTTTTAATAAATAATGTACAATTATGTTCTACATGTAATATATGTATTATTTTATATTAAAAATTTTTTATTTGTAAAAACAATATTAAAAATTGCAATTTAAGGCTAAAAAAGTTTTTTTTTTTGAGAAAATAGAAGTGCAAAGCACATATGGCTCCTTGGGACACATAGATCTAGAAATGTTATCCAAAATAAAAAAGGGTCACCTCAATTGAACATTGGAGTGCAAAGTTATGGCCTCCTGGAGTTCGCATACACATTTAGTATGCAACCCATAACCCGGTCACCGGGTCGAATGGGTCAACAATCCAACCATGTGGGTCAGACATTTTTTTACCAAGTCAATGATTTTTTACCTCCATCCAGGTTTTACTCAAACCAAACCCATAATCTTGACCGAGTAATTGTTCAAGTAGAGCAACTGGTCGGGTTCAACCAAACCCAATCCATTGGAAAACCCTAAATATTTGTTAATTTAGTTTTAAGTTTTTTATTTTTAAAAATAAAAAATACAATTTTAGGGAAAAAAGGGGTTTTGGCCAAAATAGTTACCCAAAATTTAAAAAAAAAAATCATCTTAATCAGACATTGAGTGCAAAGTTATGGCCTCCCAAAGTTTGCATACACATTTAGTATGCAACCCGAGACATGGTCACTAGGTCAAACGGGGCAGCGCTCCAACCATTTGGGTCCGGCAGTTTTTGACCAAGTCAATGATTTTTACCTCCCACTAGATTTTACTCAAACTGGACCCAAAATCTTGATTGGGTGATTGTTTAAGCAGTTTAACAAATTGGACCACACCCAACCTATTGACAACCTTAAATATTTTTTAGTTCAATTTTAAATTTTTTATTTATAAAACAATATTAAAATTTTGAAGTTCGTATACACATTTAGCATACAACCTGTGACCTAGTCACTGGGTTGAACGGGTCAATGATCCAACTGTTCGGGTTACTCAAATTGAACTCAAAATCTTCACTAAGTGATGGTTCAAGCAGTTCAACCAGTTAAGTTCAACCAAGCCTAACCTATTGACAACCCTAAACATTTTTTAGTTCGGTTTTAAATTTTTTATTTGTAAAAATATTAAAAATTGTAATTTGAAGCCAAAAAAGGGTTTTTGGCAAAAATAACAGAACAAGGCACCTTTTGGCTTCTTGGGACGTATAGATCTCGAAAAGTTACCCAAAATAAAAAATCACCTCAATTGAACATCAGAGTGCAAAGTTAAGGCCTCTCGAAGTGTGCAACTCATTACCCAGTCACTAGGTTGAACGAATCAACGGTCCAATCATCCACGTTGGATGGTTTTGATGAAGTCAATGATTTTTATCTTCCTCTAGGTTTTACTCAAACTGGACCTAGAATCTTGAATGGATGACGATTCAAGCGGTTCAACCAGTCGAGTTCAATCAAACCCAATGAGATAAAGTGAAAATGAGAAAGGACAAATTACCATTGCCCCAAACCCCATATGTGTAGATGTTTTTTACTCTTTTCTCATGCAACCACGTCTCCTCCTCTTATGGCCTAGTGTGTGTGTGTGTGTGTGTATATATATATATATATATATATATATATATAGAGAGAGAGAGAGAGAGAGAGAGATGTGTGTGTGTGTGTGTTTTAACCTTTAATAAACTTTTAAGCTATTAAGACTTTCCTCTTAATTCAAATTTTGTTATAGGCCTTTTTAAAGTCCACTCCACTTATTCATTTATTCCCATATTCATTTAGAATTGGGAAATTATTTTCCCTTATTCCCCGCTCCCCTATAAACAACATCCCCCCGAATTAGGAATCTTCCACCCCCCCTTGACACTGACCCAAATTGGGGAATTATCTTAACCACTCAAGAGTTAAAAGTCATAATAAAACCCTAATTAGTCCCTAGGTTCATAACTATTTTCCCTCCCATCTCTATCTAGCATGGAACATTTGAAGTTTGGAACAACGATTTTCATCCCTTAATAGTAAATGCATAGAGAAGACTCTATCTCTCTCTTTGATCTTAGATTTTCTATCTTAGTACCTGATTTTTGTGTATATCTATCTACAAGGAGCACCTAAATTGTTAAATGGAAGATTCACCTCCTTTGATTTAAAACCTATTTCTCTCATCTCCACCACAGTACCATACGATATGTTTTTGGATGTTGGTCGTTGGCTTGTTGCCTTGTCATTATTCTCTCTATCTCATTGTCTCTCTACTCTAGCAACTCTTGGTTACTCTTTCTTATTCTTAAAGGTAAATCTTGTTTATGTTTTCCCCTTTTTTCTTTCAAAAATCTAGTGTATATTGTTTTAATGCTTTTGTTTTTTCCATTCTATGCATTCCTTTTATTTTTGTGATTTGAAGAACAAGAATACACAGTGGTGTTCTTGGTGAAAACTATTTTTTAATATTTTAAATAAAATTATAACATAATATAAAACCAAAAATCGTAAATGTCAGCACCCAATTTTTGCTCAGTCCCTTCTTCATACATTTTCATATCCTACTTTTAGACCCCAAAACCATAAAACAAAACCAAATCAAATTAAGACTTTCCAAAGCCAAAATTCCCTCTTTTGACACAATCCACAAGGTAAATGAAAACCTTGATATCAACATCAATGTCCAATCAAATATAGCCTATAAACTAAGTAAACTAAAAATTAGTCACACATCCACCATTCATTATGCCAACTTCCTTTCTAACGGCCCTGATCCAATACATTCATCACCTCAAGATCACTAGGATACAATCAAGTAGGGATGGATTCAAGTTGTGAGCCTAATACTTGGCTATTTAAGCTCGATTCGCTGAAATTGTGTTAAGCTCGAGCTCGAGTTTGACTTAGTTCAAAGCTTACAAGTTTGAGCTCGGCTCGGCTTGAGCTTAACTGTAAGCCAAGGTTTTTTCAACATATAAAATAAAAAATATACATATAAAAAAAATTATTTTACATACAAAAATGAAAATTATAAAAATTATTTACTATTATATATAAACAATAAAAATATCATATATAAATACTATTATAATAAAAATTATTTATCATATATAAATATTTATATGTATATGTATATGTATGTATGTATAAAATAAAAAATTATTTATTTATTATACTAGGCTTGGTTAGGCTCACAAGTCGAGCTTCACTAGGCTCGAGCTCAGCTCGTGGCCACCCCTACAATCAACTAGCAAATCCCACTATAAGTCTACAACGATTAACCTTAAAAGCGCCAAAATTTCATTCTGATGGCCTTACACAACTAGAATTAGAAAACATAGATTCACCATTTCTTTCTTAGTTCAGAACCATTCACTTGACTCATTACCTTGGTCCATCCATGCCTACCCACCAAATTTCAACCCAAAATTCTCTTGTTTGATATACCATCAAGCCTAGATCCTATTTCAGCAAATCTCATTGATTAGAGCTTATCATCTACCATCCCAGCTCCATTTGACCAATCAAATCTCACCACTATGTTTGGAAACCCAAAAAACCCTAGCACATATAATTTCATGACCAAACTCTTCCAATAGACAATTAAGAAAGTGAGATTCCATTTCAAGCCTTCTCATTAATTAATAAACCATTGGCTAAAACATTGACCCAAAAAACCTAGCACATCAAATTTTACATCCTAATTCACATGTTTGACCATTAAACTTGGAAGATGTTATTTCGACACACAAGATTAAATTGCCACATCATCTTTCCCAACCTAAAACCTGAAAAAGGTGATGGTTGATGTAAGACTCATTCTTCACATGTTCAAACACCTAGACCAATGAAATTAAGCCTAATAGACCCACAAACCCAAAAATACACCCACTTAAAATTGAGAATAGACAAAACAAATTAAACAGAAAATTAATTACAAAGACAGTGAGATAAACTTTCTTAACTCTCCCAACAGAGGTAAGGACCTCCAAAGTGATATAACTAGAATTATTATTGAGGACAAAATGTAGATTCCCTAACCACCCCTTGCTTAGCTCACCCAAAACGAGTTAGTAGATCTCTTCACCCAACTATAGTTTAATTCCATGTTCATAACCAACCACTTAATTTTTTTCCTTTTATTGCTATAGTTCCATAACGCAACCATGCCTTCCTTCAACCACCCAACTACCACCTCTGAATTCCCTTCAATTAAAAGCCTCCTAATGTTCATTTCCTTTACCCTTCGAACACCTTCCAAGGCCGCCAAGATCTCAAACCTAAGAGAATTACCTACCCCAATTGGGCCTAAGAACATAACTAAAATACCAATTCTAATCCATAAACACACCCCCAATGTCAGATTGCCCAAGGTTCCCTCTACTATTACCATCAAAGTTTGGCTTTATTGAACCAAGAGGGGGAGGACTCCAAGACAAATTTAGACCTATTTTGACCTGTATGCAGATAACAATCTCTCCCAACTTTTATAGTAGATCATCTGCTATAAAATCTGTAAATAACTCTGAGACCTCAACCACTGAATCACTCTTATATGAATCAGATCTATCAAGTTTTCAATGCCTCTCTCTTTTTCAGAGAAGATTCTCGAGTTCCTTTCTTCCCACAATGACCAGCATATAGCATCCCTAACCCCTAAGACATCTCCACATAGTCTTTCCCTTCTTCAAGTGCCACATAAAGAAAGAAGAAGAAAATAACACATTCAAAGGGGGGGTCCATCTACACTCAAAACGGGAAAATGCCCATTCCCAAAATTGATTTAGCAACCTGGAAAGATACCAATAAGTGATAACCAGTCTCCCCATCAGCTTTGTAGAGACTACACCGGTGAGGGGACAAACAATTCTTAGGTCTCTTTCTTTGAAATAAATCACTAGTGTTGATTATTTCCAAAAAAGCTTTCCAACAAAAGCTCCCAACCTAAGGAGGAATTGATTTACACCAAATCTCTTTAATAAGGAAGGACAAGACTATAGGGTTAGATGGTTGAGATAAGACTTTGGAGAAAGAAGTACAAGAGAAAGAACCCGAAGGGGTGAGGGTCTAAATTCTTTTGTCTTCCTTTGTGGGGTCCAAGAAAATATTTTCAAGAATACCCAAGAGAGTGAAAGTGTTGTTCAGATCTATATCTCTAACAACCCTTCTCAAACCTAAATTCCAAGTAAACCCAAAGTTTGAAGATGATGGGACAACAAAGGAGGAGATTGGCTCATTCTTCAAATTAGAGAGAGCATATAAGGAGGGGAATTGATCATTCAATGGGGAACTCCCCACCCAAATTTGTTCCCAAAATTTTATGGCATTGTCTGAGTTTAAATCATACCTGATTAAAGGGGAGAAAACTGGTAACAAGTCATGAATGGCTTTCTAAGGTGAAGCACTTGTAATCCTTGCTAGAATTCCAAGATCCCATTCGTTGTCCTCTAGCCTATGAATTCTAACCACTATTTTAGCCCACAACTTCTCCTTTACTAAAGAAAACCTCCATAACCATTTCCCTAATAAGGCCACATTCATTTTTCTGATGTTCCCAAGCTCCAATCCTCCTAACTTCTTACTCCTAATCACCACCTCCCAACCCACTCTATGGTCCATCTTCTCCTCTCCTGGCTCTCATAGAAAGTCTCTCATCATCTTCTACAATCTATTAGACACCTCCGCTGGAATCTTGAACACTTATAGAAAAGAGATAGGTAAGTTGGCTAAGGTAGCCGTAATTAGTGTGATCCTCTCACCAAGAGAAATATAGTTTTTTTTCCAAGAGGCAAGTCTCTTATCAAATCTTTCCACCACCAAACTCCAAAAACTTCCTTTCTTGAGGTTATCTCCTAGGGTTAAACCTAGATAATTCAAGGGCCAACTTGGAACAGCGCACCCCAAAAGCTCTATGCACTCCCTAATCTTCCCTTCTTCCATGTTCACTCTCACTACACAATTCTTCTCAAAATTCACCTTAAGGTTGGACATCTATTCAAAAAGTTATATCACCAATTTCAAGTTCCTAACCCATCTCAAGTTTCCACCTTCATAGAAAAAGAATTATGTCAAATTTGCTTTATGAATCAATCTCCCCAACACATATACAATCAAGTTAAACAAGAAGGGAGAGACTGGATCTCCTTGTCTTATTCCTCTAATAGCTGGGAAAAAGTCAACCACTACTTCATTTACCAACACAATGTAATAGAAGTTCCTAACACATCACATTATCCATTTGCACCATCTTTCCCTGAACCCAAAGTTAACCATCACTTCCTTTAAAAAGGACCAATCAACCAAGTCATAGGCCTTTTCTAGGTCGAATTTGCACACCACTCCTTTTTTACCCTTTTGAAATTCTCCACACTTTCATTGGTAATTAATATTTGATCAGCTATTTGTCTTCCATTCACAAAAGCTCATTGTTTTGGTGCAATAATAGTGGGCAGGACTTGCTTTAACCTAGAGGACAATACCTTTTCAATTATTTTATACAAACTGTTTACCAAGTTAATTGGCCTGAAATCCTTTGGATAAGACGCATCTTTCTTCTCAGGGATCAACCACTTCAGACCTCATTTCTAATCTTTGTTTGTTTTCAGCCCCTACACTGGCCAATCCAACCCTTCTAATCGGACCCTCCCATTTAATGGCCTTCTAAAAATGGACATAAAGTGGTCTGTAAAGCCCCTACTATCTCATCCTATTGGGTCAAAATTGATCCTTCAATTTCCAATATGGAAATAAAATTCTTTCTTCTCCTACCATTCACCACAGTATGAAAGAATCTAGTAATTCTATCTCTCTCCTTTAGCCATTTGCATCAAGATTTTTGTCTCAAACTCACTTCCTCCTTGTGCAGGCAATCATCTAACTGTCATTTCAATCCCCATCTTTTTTCCTTATCTCCCACTTCAAATTCTCCCCTTTCCTCTTTTAAATCCAAAGCCTCAATTTGATCCATCAATATTCTCTTCCTTTCTTCTAATCTCCCAAACTCCAATAGGTTCCACTCCCTAATCTTTGTTCTCAAGAATTGGAGTTTCTTGTGAATTGGAGCAGGTCCCTCTCTCTGTTGGTTCTCCTTGCAAACTACTATGGACCGATTATTTTAAGTGAGCCTAGGAAGTTCTTTAGATGTTAAGTTGGACCAAGTGAACATCTTGTGAGCTAGTGGGATTTCTTTAAGCTCAAAAGCATCCACAAAAAGATTAAATTTCCTCATACTTATTGTCACTCTCTGATTAGGGTTATTGGTTTCCTCTATGAACCTAACCACACGGAAGTCCCCACCGACACACCAAGGCCCTTCCCATAGTCCCCTAACATCACCTAATTCCTCCCACATTTCCACTTTCCCTGTAATCATTTGGTCTATATACATTCCCTAACACCCACTTAAACCCACTCTCTACTTGCTTGAATTTCAAAGACACTGAATATTTGCCAATTAATTCCTCCATTCCTTCAAGCACATCCTTCTTCCACATTGTTACAATCCCACCAGAGGATCCCTAAGATGGAGCAACCACCCAATTAATCACCATGGTTCTCTATACACTCTTTGCCCATTTGCTATTGAAATCCATTCTTTTGGATTCTTGGATCAGCACCACATTTGGGTCATACCTCCTAATTGTTGCTCTTTTTCTCACACTTCCCAAACCCCTCATGTCCCAACTAAGAATTCACATATTAACATTTGTTCTTGGCTCCCTCGTACAAGTGGCCTCTATTTCACCCCTTTCCTCCTATCTCTATTTACTTCAAACTGCTTGTCACCTTCCACATCTCTTTTCAACTTCTCTACTTCACTCAAATTCCTCTTCTTAGTTTTGCACTTCTTTTTTCTTTTGTTGGAAAACTTTTAAGTCATTTAGATTTTTCAATTTACACCCTAATTTTCTCACAAATTTGCCACTAATTCCTCTCTTCCAAAGGCCTCCTCCACTATTCTTTCTATCTCTTCCCTCCCATCCCCTTCTCACCAAAATCTTTCCCTATTGTTTCATTTATGTCCTTCCTCTGTAACTCATTCTCCTCAAATTCTCTCATTATTCTTTAATGATTTCCCAGACCTTCCTATTTCTATCCACTTATTCCACCAGTTCCCCCAGTCTTTCACCTCCTTTTGCTTAGAATAACATTCTACTAAGTTGGCTTCTCTTCCTTAGGCTATCGAACCTGGGATGAAAAGGGAATCTGGAATACAAGACACAGAGCACTCATCTGTAGCAAAAACTGAACTCACTTGGTTACCTGGATTTGTCCGCAAGGTGGAAGGTGGATAGGGATTGTTGATTTCAACTATCCAACTTGTTTCGAGGATTGGTTTCTATCTATCTCCTTGGATTGGTAAAAAAACAATCCTATCACTTGGTCAATACAATGATCCTTTCCTCCACCTTATAGTTTACCCCCTTTCAATGTATTCTTGTTCTGCCTCAAATTATCCAAACTCGCTCCTCTATCAGTGCTTTACGTAGGTTGAACCACTGGAGAACACTTCAAGATTTAAAGTTTCGACATGCTCCTCATTGCAAAAACCTCCATCACCTACACTTCCTATACCAAAAGCGTCAACTGAGTTGTCATCAATATTTTCTTCTTCCCTGCTACAGTCCACCTATCCTTCATCTGCTTCCTCCCTTTCTTCAGTCCTCTTCCTTGCGTATCTAGTGTTTGGGTGCTCGACAGAACAATGATTGACATCGATTTCATCTTAGTTCTAGCAAGAAACCCACTACAAGGAGTTTTCTCAAACTGGTTCCCGTTGCTACATCCCCTTTCCTTCACCGTCCTTCGTTTTAGACGATGATAGATGATACTTTTTATCTATTGTCTCCCTCATCTCCCTTGTCTTGCCCCGGTCCACGTGACCACTTAAGTTGTCACATGGGTTGGTTTTTTTTATTAGTTGGCTCAGTAACTAAACCGCCCATAACCCAGCCAATTCAAACAAAGCAACTCAACTTAAATTGTTAGGGCCACAAAAATTCTTTGCCACATCAGCATAAGAGAGTTTGCTCACTCGGTTTCTATTTAGTTCAAAATCTTGAATTAATTTCCTTAAGGGGCTAGCTTGTCGATTGGTTTACCCCAGCTGACTACTTCTTTTCTAATTTTATGTTCTCTTGCATGTCAGTCTTCTCTCACACTCCCCTACGGCCACGTGTTCTCCAACCTACCAACTTAGCATCGTCTCCAACCACAGGTTGCCTTCCCCATAATAATGCTTCAATTTTTAAAGCCATCCACACTCGGTACCAAATGCCTTCAGAGCAGATCTCAAGCGATTGAGGTAGGTTTTCATGCTTGATTCCTACAATTCGCAACTCAACTACACCCAAGTTCCTTTGATTCACTTCCAATAGAACTTCTCCAAACTTTGTACGATGTATTCAAGGGCATATTTGCACCACAAGTTGAAGGGAATCCCCAACTTCAACGAAGTACATCCTTCTTTGAGTTCATCTTCGATGCAAATTTGAGTCCAATTTTGGATCTGGATCAAACCATCATTTCACCGACTCAAGAACTGCTTTCCTTTTTGTGAATGGAATCAAGATTGCATCAACATCAATTCCAACCTTTTGTGCTACCGCATCCAGTACTTTCGTCCAGTCCTTCACCCCCTTGTCTACCGCTAGAATCATCTGTTTCTTCCATTTATCAACTCCAACATCGACCATTACTTTGCACTATTCATTTGAGTAAACAACCGAAAAACCAAAGGGTGGTAGATTTTGCTCCTCATTGTTCTCAAGCGCATCAGTTTTACTTGACTCCCCCTAATCCTTTTGACCATTCTCTTCATTGCCTCCACCGAGGACAACCCCTTCCTCTATCTCCTTTTACGCTGCTACTATAAGGAAATTCTACAATTTCTTAACAAAGGCCATCCTTCCCATCTGCTTCTTTCCTTTTGGCACACAAACTTTCCGTCTTCTGTTAGTGCCAAAAAGCTTTGTTATAGTTATATACTAGCCCTTTCCATTCCTCCCCAGTTCCACTTCAAAGTTCTTCTCAGGTAAAGTGATGGAGTTTTTTTAGCCTTCTTCCTTAATGGAGTTAAGTGCTCCATTGACAAATCCTTTCACCCGCAAAGTTGCATCCTTTGGTAAGAAAGTTGTTGCCCTACTACCTTCTCTAATTTTCAATACATTCTTACCTTTGGATCAAACCTGAGCATCTTTGCCTCAATCACTAATTCATATCGCCACCTACCTGTTGTTCTGAACTCTCCGTCTCCCCTATTCTTACATGTGTGTGTGTATAAATATATATTTTATCAATAAATAATGTATAATTATGTTTTAGATATATTATATGTATTTCTATATTTAATTTATACTTTTAATTCAATTTAAATTTTTATTTATAAAAATATTAAAAATTACAATTTAAGGCCAAAAAGGTTTTCTTTTTTTTTTTGCAAAAATAGCGATGCACAGATCTCAAAAAGTTACCCAAAGTATTAAAAAAATACCTCAATCAAACATCCGAGTGCAAAGTTATGGCCTCTGAAAGTTTGCATGCATTAAGTGTGCAACATGTGACTCGGTCATCGAGTTGAACGGGTCAATGGTCGAACCGGTTAGGTTGAATGGTTCTTGACTAAATCACCAAATTTTTACCGTCTGGTGGGTATTGACTGAACTAGACCTAGAATCCAAACCAGGTGATGATTTGAACAGTTCGACCAACCAGGTCAACGGTAGGTTGAAAACACTGGTTGCAACAATAAGACAAATTTGTGAAGACTGAAGAGAGACTATGGAAGAAAGAAATAACAAAGAGCATTGGTGGGAGTTTAAGAAAGGGTGTTTTGGTTATAAAAAATCAATGTTTTCGGCTTTCATTGGTCATTTATTTTAATTGACCAGACTTGGGCCCCATTTGGCGTGTCTTTTCGCATGGGCTTTCGGATGTTTAGAAGCCTGACAGATTGTGTTTTGGTCTTTTCCCGTTTGGTTGGGAAAAAATCTAGTTGCCAAAATTTGATGCCCCGAAAAGACTCACGAAACCCATTTTGGGCTATTTTTGGGAAGCTTCAAATGGAGTTTTTCGACTTTTTTCATCACGTCTTCATGCGGAAAGACGTATGGGAAGATGTGCCTTAACAAAACGGTCTCCTGGCTGCTAAAATCTTAATGCAAAAGGTCACATCGTCTTTTGACTGTCAGGTCTACCAGAAGATCTTTCAAAAAAGACTTGTCAAATGACACATTGATTATTTAGTTTGTAAAAAACCCAAAATTAACAATGTTTCATTGATTGAAAAATACGTTTGTAATCAAATTGCAAAAAACAATGGTGGGACAAAAAGTTAATATTTTATATGACTAAATTACTCTTTCCTATTCTATCACTCTCTCCTTGCTTCCGGTATCAAAGACACCCATTATTTGTCAAACCATGGAAGGAATGCGTATAGGAATATTCTAAAATATCTGATTTTACATTTAGTTAATCTTTTAACTTAAAAATGTTTTAGTAAAAAAGGCAAATTAAGTTTGTTCTTGGAATGGTAAGGACAAATATGAGACAAAGATGAATAAAGGTATGTGTTACTGGTAATGCAGATAATGCAATTGATTTGGGAACTACAATAGGGTTAATTCATATCAAATGCATGGTTGCTGAGAAAAGAAGGAGAATGGACTAAAAAGCATGAACAAAGGATTTTGTGTAGTAAAACAATCCTACAAATGGGGTTTTGCTTGGTGAGCCACATTATGTGCAGGACAATTAAAAGTTTTATTTACAAATAAAATGTCCACATAGTGAAAAGATTATAGTTTTTGCTTGATCATTGTCAAATGTCCAAGGCAAGACAATTAAAATTCATGAACTAAGTAAATTACAACAATTATTGATGTAGCGTGATCTAGTAGTTCCCTGTTGGAGAACAGTTCAAACATCAGGCTAGTGATGTCACTTGGTCAAGCTACAAAATAAGGCTATTAGAGTGTTCGAGGTGCTATACCTGGTGTGGACACTCCAATGCTTAAGTTAGCGATATGGAGATTTGAGAAAGCTGAGAGCTTAATTGTAAGGGAATTCGAGAGCTAAATCGCACGTATCTTGTGAGGCTGGAGGTGAGGCCTTTATATAGGCAAGTTGCCATGGGCCTCACGATGCGTGTCCGAGATTGTTGGCCCATCTAGTCCGTAGTTAGTTTCACACCCGAAGATGGACTCCGAGTAAACTAATAAGGCTTATCCAGGTCCATCTGAATTGGGCGGGGAAAAGATAAGATCCGTTGATGTATGCTGTGATCCCAAGGAGATTGGAGACAATTGGCTTGCTTCTAGAAAGAGATTGTGTGGCACCTCGGCATGTCGGTGCATACAATTAAGCTACTCGGACCTCGATCTAGCTGGGTGACCCAAAGTGTCCCGAGGTGACTAGGATCGCTGAGGTATCATCACATCATTCCGTCACTCCACGTGTCGTCACATCATTGGATGGGCCAAATTATCCCTCATCAATTATTTTTATGCTACATAAGTTATGATAAATTTTAGTTATTTACATAAATGATGATAATTTTCAATAAGTTAGTTAATTACATAATAAAAATATGGTAATTTCAATAATTTACATAATTAAATATTACATAAACATTGGAATAATGTAACTTTTAGTAATTGAAAAACATACATTAAAATTTATTACTTTTATTGAAAATTATGCAATTTACATAATTACAGAAATTATTAAAATTTTCAGTAATTATTAATTTTACATTAATAAGAAATTTAAAATTAAAATAATTTTCATTAATTAAAGTTATATAATCTTCAATAATTATGTAAATTAATAGTTTTTAATTATGTAAATTACTAAAATTTTAGTTATTTACAGTAATTTAATTACTACAAATTAAAAATCACTGCTTCACAAAAATTTCAGTAATTACATAAATTAATAATTAGTTATTTAAATTAGTGATAGCAATTAAATTACCGTAATTTAACTATTAATTACCCACTTAAACTAATTAACTGATTATTAATTGTAATTAAGTGTAATTGTCTTAGATTAATTATTTGGGCCAAGGGGTCTAGATTCGAATTGGGTAACCCATGATATATCCGATCCAAATACCTTGTCTTCCTAACCCGATTGAGGCAATAGTGGTCCCAACGACGACAATATAACAAAATTCAACCATAACCAACCACACCTAATTAAAAAATAGCAATAATGCATGGGGTTGATTGATTTGTCAAATTTAAAAATTCATAACCGACTGTTCAAAATGTAAAAAATGAAATTCCTGTATTTCGTTGCAGTGCAAATAAATTGTATTGCATTCAAACAAAATAAGTTAAAATTTGAAACAAAAATAGAGCAGAATTTACACTTAAATCATTTGCACTGTTATGATTTTGCATCAGTGCAAATTTATTTGCATTGCTATCAAACACAGCCAATCATTAATCCAAATGTGGATAATCTTTAGGTTCTTTGATCAATCATCTTTTTGAATCTATAACTGATTTTCCCCGATAGGCTGAGTTTGGAAGGAGTAAAAATACAAATATGTAAGATGCAAAACCTTATATTTTGTATGTATTTACATTTTATATATTTTTATTTGTACTCTTTCCAATGAGCCTTAAGGAAGATAAACCCAAACAGCCTGACATTGCATAGCCTCTATTCCAGAATCGTATAACTAAAATCTAAAACAAAGACCCAGAGAAGGATATGGGAATTGACTCACATACTTGCTTCCTTACCTTTAGCTTCCCCTCGCTCCACTACTGCTCCGCCTCGAGAATTTATTAATTAACAGTATTTTTAATTGATATAGCATTTTTAATAATTATAGTATTTTAATTAATTAATTAACATTATTTATTAAAATAATACATTTTTTATTAACAGTATTTTTCATAATTACAGTATTAATAATTAATCGTGTTTTATAGCATTTTCAATAATTGCAGTATTATTAATTATAGCATTTATTAATTAGTAGTGTTTTTTAAAATATTGTATTTATTAAAATATTAATATTATATTAATTCATTAACTAAAAGCTTTTTAAATTGTTAATTAATTTAAGTTATAATTTAAATTGTATTTTAGATATTATTTAAATTATATTTGAAATTGTAATACAGTATTATTTAAATTATTTGTTTAAATCTAATTTAAGCTATAACTAGCAACAAATTATATTTAATGAACAGAAATTAGTCAAAAAATAACCTAAAATAAAGTACTAATAATTTAGTCATAATTACCAAAAATTATCCAAGAAACTACCAAAATGGATTAACGTGATTTTCCAATAAACATGACAAATTACTAAAAACTAAACAAAATATAACCATTAAAATTACTTTTTTTGAGAGAAGCTATTTATCTATTTTCTCAATATAAAAAAGTAATCATTGCTTATCTTGATTAGAATTAATAAAGCTGCACACTATTAGAGAGAGAGACTTTTGGTTTTCCAAGGCCTCTTAATTTAATGCATTTATATTACAATTAAAAAAGAGTAGTAATAATAAGTACTCTATTTTAAAATTTACAGTATTAATAATAATTACAATATTTTTAATAATTAACAGTATTAACCATATTTATTAAAAATAATGTATTTATTAATTATCAGTATTTTTAAATAATTACCAATATTTATTAAAAACAATACTAAATAATGTATTTATTAATTAATATAATGAAAGTTATAATTTATTTAAAAACAGTATTAACAATTACAATATTTATTAATTAACAGTAATTAAATAATTACAGTATTTTAATAAGTAACAGTTTTAACTGTACTTTTAATTAATATAGTATTTTTAATAATTACAGTATTATTAGTTAATTATAAGTAATTACTAAAATACTGAATTTATTAATTAATAATATTTTTAATTAATATAGTACTTTTAATAATTACAATATTAATAATTAACCATATTTTACAGTATTTTCAATAATTGCAATATTATTAATTACAGTTTTTATTAATTAATAGTGTTTATAAAAATACTGTATTTATAATATTAATATTTTCTTTGTTCATTAATTACCAGTTTTTAATTTGTTAATAAATGTAAGTTATAATTTAAATTTTATTTTAAATATTAATTAAATTAGATTTGAAATTGTAAGTAATATAATTAAATTTTAATCTATAATTAAAAGTAATTATATTTAATTTTTTATTTATATATAATTTAAGCTATAAATAAGAAAATTACATTTAATGAACAGAGATTAGCCAAGAAAATAACCAAAATAAAGTAGCAATAATTTTTTCATAATTACCAAAAATGGATTAACATAATTTCTAATAAGTATGATAAATTACCAAAAATTAAAAAAATAAAACCATTAATTTGAGGGCAATACCACCTTATACGATTTGATTAGCGGTAAATTTTTTTTCCGGTATGATAGATTAATAGTTGAATCCGATGTGTATTTTTTGTAAGATTAGTATTGTTGTATATTTTTGTATAGGTATATATCGGATTCCGTCCGACTCGTTTGAAGGACGTTATTGTCTAAGAGAAAATTGTCAAAGCTAAGCACGTGTAATATGTCAGCGACCTTTTATTTGGTGAAGTGTGGGCAGAAAATTCCATGACAAATAATGGATGGGCCCTTACTTACTTAACAACTTCAGCCGTACACGTGTTGCTATCTTGTAAGGAGCTTCCAATGTCGTAAAGACACGTGGCGATATTAAAATTCTTTATGCAACAATGTGAATCCACTCGAATCGAGAGCGGCTTCGGTGCTCATAAACCGTGCGCACAGCCTTTTACACGGTACGTTGAGAATATCTCCGTACTTATAAAACAGGAGATATTCTCAATACAAAACCGTCAGGGACTGTACGAACGGTGTGAATACGTTCCCGTGAGCACATCGACTCTGCTATAAATAGGTCTGTACAAGTACAACGGGCTACTTGATACAATCAAATTTGAACACGTGATCCGTATAAAATGGATTTTTTGGCCCTTGTCTTCTGCCTGTTTGGCAATTGTTTGATCCGTATAAAATGATTTTTTTGGCCCTTGTCTTCTGCCTCTTTGGCAATTGTTTTGCAGAAGATTTATTACAAGATCTGATCCGACGACAGGATGAACTTTGGTTGATTAAACCAAAAACTCTTTGGTTGATATATTTTTTATGAGTCCGGATCTGCTCCTCATTGCCTGGCGCCTCGCAAATTCCTCGCAAAACGTGAAAGTGGGAGCCTTAATTGTCGTTAGGAGCCATCCCGTTAACCCCCACCCCACCACCGAGTATTCCTCCTCTGCAAGTCTTATTTTTAATTTCTTGTTGTTTCCCGCTAAGTCCCTACTAAACCCTAGTAGTACTGGTGAACGGCGATTTCACCGGCGATGATACGAAGTCTCCCTGTGAACACAGACGAAACGAGACTGACAACTGTACCCGAAAGGAAAGAGAAATTACATAGTTTGGAAATATTTTGGCAAAAACTACTGGAATATGACAAAACAATAAACCAAAAGCATGGAATGTTTATCACTGCAGTTATAGCTTTAGGATTTTTGTAAAGAGAAGACGCAGAGTTTGAGCATAAGAAGCAAACAAATAGAGGCACAAACAGAGTATGAGAGTGAAACCTGGCGCTGGGGACCCTGGAAGGGACATCAGTCTCGAACTCAATGGGCAAACCTAGAAAGCCATTGTAGCGATCGAAGGTAAGGTGGGAGACATGCCTGGCATTGGTAGGCCAGCTAATATCCTCCCTTTCCATGCTACATGTCACCAACGACTTCTTTAACGCCGCTAGCAAAATTTCCAGAATTGGGAAATGATGGCGCTCATCTCTGGCACCTCCCTCTCTCCCTGCAGGAATTATCAATGGAGTGGATATTGGATTTGCAAAGTAATCGTCACCGTCATCATCTTCCTCTCCTTCTTCGTCTTCGTTCAGTTAGATATAATGACGGAGTCGGAGGGGACAACTCCAACACCGATATCCGTCCAGGTCCACAAGACCTGGATCTGAAGAGCTGAGCCATAAGAATTACAAGACAAGTAGGAAGAGTTTCAGAAGGAAAATTAGGGCTGGTGTTCCGAAAAAACGTTGAATTTGGCAAAGCAAATCGAGAAGTAGTAGTAGTAGCAAGCTTGGTCAAGTTGGGACTTTGGGATTGTAAATGATTGGTTTGATGCGGGAAGGAAGGAAATGATGAGCTTGAGAAGAAAAGAGATGTGGGATTTCTTTATTTTTTTTATTTTTTATTTAAAAAGAAAATCTGTCGTTGTTAGCTTTGTTATCTCAGTAAATAAATATCGATAGAACGGACAATGGAATAGACGACTCTGTCTCTAGCAGAGCAACGACGACGAGGAATCGTAGCTTTGCTATCTATTAGTTTGGGTCCTTCGTGAAAAGGAACAGGGGTAAGAATTTAAGCAGTAAAAGAGAAATCAACAGAGTTGTTAGTCACGTTTCGTCTGTGATCGTAGGGAGACTTCGTATATCGCAGATGAAATCGCCATCCGTCGGAGAAAATACTACAACTCGTGGAGGGCGCCAAGACTTGCAGAGGAAGAATACTCGTGGTGGTGGGTGGTGGGGGCTAACGGAATGGTGACTAACGACAATTAAGGCTCTCCACTCGTGTATATGTAATTCACATGATTACGGGGACGCCTGGTGTCTTCACGTTTTGCGAGGAACTTGCAAAGTGTTCTATTTTTTATGGACATGCATGTGGGGTCCATGTGTGGATATGTATGTGAAGCCCATATACAATTTTTAAGGTGGATCCTATATATTATTGGTGAACATGTATACGGGGAATACAGGGGCCATATACATTTTACAAGATGGGTCCAACATACCATTAAACATGCATGTGGGTCCATGTGTGGACATGTATATGGACTCATATACATTTTTTAAGGTGAATCCTATATACATTTTTCTAAAATAGGCCCTACATTCTATTGCTAGGTCTCGGTTACACATTCAAATAGTTTTTTGTGAAAAGATAACCCATTTTCCCAAGTGTGACCGGGACTAAAAAGCCCAAATTCAGAGATTTAGCATCTTTTATGGGCTGGAGTTTTTTATCGATAGATCTTTTTATTATCAAACAGAAAATGCCCAGAATTCAAGCCCGCGCGGAAAGATTTGCCAAACGCGGCCGAATTTTTTGGGTAAGAATGTAAGAAGTGATCCAAACAAGCCGTTAGCAGACAACGTTGAGATAAAACAAAGAGAGAGCGTCAGACAGAGAAGAGTAGTCCTTTCACCTTTGCTTCTCTTTAAACGGTCACCGTTTCTTCATTTTCCCGGCGTTCTTTTTTATTATTTTCCCCCTCTCACTCTAAGCACATCCAACTCGGTCGGGGTTCTTTCTCGTCGGCGTTCAAGGCGGCAAGTAAAGATTCTCTGCTCACCTTAATGGCGGATCATGTATTTCCTTCGATCATTGCGCGTTTATTAGGGTACATGGTTGCTCTCACTTTCCTTTATCAACATCTCACCGTCACCGATCTTCACTCTTCAGTAGCCCTTCACGATTCATGAGTATCTCGTGGAACCCTAATTCTCGTTTTTACAAATATTCCGGATTCTTGACCGTTATTAGTTCATGTTCTTTTGTCCTTAACGGCGTGAATTTGGGTCATGTTGTTGTTGTGTTTTTAATTTTTGTTTTCTTTTGGAACAAAGTTAGGTTTTCGTTTCGTTGATTTAAATTGGTGATTCGAGACCGTTCTTTGGCGGCTCTGCTTTTGATATGGGAAGTAAGTTTTAGCTCATCTGGTTTGGTTTTCGGTTGATGGAAGAGCCGAGTCAGCTCAAACGGGCGTTGATAGATGCCACGGCGGGTGCAATATCCGGCGGCATTTCCCGGACGTTAACATCGCCGCTTGATGTTATCAAGATTAGATTTCAGGTAAGTTGTGTTGATTGATTAAAGTGTTCTTTCATTATTCTATTCATACATATGCACAACTAAATTGGGAATTTACTTTAATATTGCCAATAAAGTGAAACAAGAAGGAATGAAAGAAAAGAATAGCAGCAGCATAGGCAAGAGCTGAAAAATTGGAAAGTGCAGTTCAGAACAAAGTTTACCACGTGGAAGATAGAACATTGTCTTTTCCTATAATTTAGTCCAGAAACTACATCATTCCCCTAAAAGAAAAGTTTCTCTTCTTTTCTTACCAAAGGAACCATTTCCCTTCAGTTTCACGGCCATTAACCTCATGATTGCCTCATTCACAATTTAATATGATCTTATAATACTTCTGGAAGATAACCTTTAGCTCTGAAAAGTGGATACAATTTATTGCAGAATGGGGGAATTCATCAATAAACTGCTATTAATTGAAAATTCAACCATATTGGGGGGTAGGGGATGTTAAGTGTACTAATAATAATTTATGTAGAAAAACTGTACATGAGAAGAGTATGGTGATACACAAAAATTATGAACAGATAGCTCAACCAAATCAGAAGCACTAGCCAGTATCAAGTTATTGTCATATAAAAAATGCCCTGTCAATCGCATATTTCATAAGACTATCAATGATGGTGTTTAAACCTTCTAAGGATCCAATAAAACTTTTTCATAGTTCAATAAGATAGTGCACTAATAGATGTGGAAAGAAGTTTGCTGGGTTCAAGTTATGAGCAGAAGAGGGAGATATTGTTTTAAATCTAGAGTGAGATCTTATGGAACATAGTTTTCAAGGCGCCAAGGCGAGGCTAGGCGACAGGGGGGCGCCTAGTCGTCTAGGTGATGGATTTTTTTAAGTAAAAACATGTATCCTAGGGTAGTTCCCTAGGTTCCATAGTCATATTTCCTTAATAAATATCCAGAATTTTCATAAGAAAAGTATAAACTTAATGTTAAAGTATAGAAAATCAACATATTCCAACATATTCATGAGAAGAAAAGGAAGAAAGAAAAGAAAATTTGAAAAATATAGGGGCTGGACCCCTATTTCTGTTATAGGAAAAGAAGAAAAGAAACGTGTTGATTGGACAACATTTTATGTTTTTTCTTACTTATTGGTTCAGGTTTTGAAGTCTTTGAGGGTTCAATACAGCATTTATCAATGTTTGTGGTGATTAAATCCTAACAAATAAGAAAATAAAATGAAATTAGTATATAAACACACAAAATGAATAATTTTAGTTTAAAAATGTCTATTTTATAATTATAACCTAAAAAAATTAAGAATATAAAAGTTTGTTATAACACGCTATCGAAAACTGCTTGGCGATTAGGTGAGGCGAGACTCCAAGGGCGCCTTGTTGCTTAGGTGCCCGCCTAGGCGTCGCCTTGACAACTATGTGAAGGACTATAATTACCATATCTTATTCTTATGAAAATAAAAGTTCTACAATGAAAACCATCGTGTTTGAAGTGTTCAATAAACTCACATTTGTTTGAGTTGCATTGGGGTTTTGCTCTACTTGTGTAGACTTATTGGGTTGCATTGTACCTTGGGTTGGAAGGGGGGGGGGATATAGGCCCAACCTTTCCTCTTGTGGTGGAATTTCTCTTGTAAGCTTATGCTCTTCTTGTATTTTTAGTAAAACTTTCTAATTTGTTACCAATTAGGCCTCGCTTGCTTCTCATTAAATGACTTGCTTGGGTAAATGCACTTATCTGCACAAGTGTTTCTTGGGAAATACTTACCTAGATAAGATCACTTATCAGTGTTCTTTTTATTCCCCAGTAAAAGTGTACAATGACTGATTTATCCAAAAAAATAACATTATTGAAGGGGCAATATTGTCCCATCATGTATTAGCGATATTCGACATGGGTAAGTAATTTACCAAAGTCTAAGGAGAGTATTACTTCCCCAGGTAAATGAGATTCTTTTCTGTAGGACCCACTAATACCGGAAAACAAACATGGGTTTATTTCTTTTCCATGGGACCTACCAACTTACCTGCCCCTATTTCCTAGAAAATGAATGAGGCCTTAAAGAATGAGTGTAGAAAACTTTGCCCTAGTTTTCCATTTTGACAGAGTTGTGAGGTTCAAGATTCCAAATTATTTATTTTGATTGGGATTATATTATCATAATATCATTCACTGCTCCATCTATCCTGGTTGTCAAGGCATATAGGTGATTCTAGGTGATAGGGGAGTGCTTGGTCACATAAGCATTGCCTAGGCGATAGAATTTTGCAAAGGAAATAAAACTATATTCTAGGTTAATTTCTTAGTTTTATATACCAACCCACATGCATAGAATGTGAGAAGTAGCAACTTTCTTTTGATTTCTTTTTGAAGGGCTACACAATGGGGGGTTGCCCATCCCCCAACCCAAGTGTAGGCGAGATTCAATCCCAAGTATCCGTATGACCAGCATATAAGTAGCAACTCTCTTTTTTTTTATAAATAAAGTAGCAACTCTCTCTCTCTCTCTCTCTTTATTAATAACATTATTTCTCTCTCTCAAATCATGGCAAATTATTAATTTCAACATCTCAAACACAACATTGTTATATAATTAGTATTTAATAGAACAATTAAGCTATTCAAGGGGAAAACTTAACCACACAACATAAATTAATGGTGGTAGAAGTGTGTATTAAAAACAAGAAAGGGAAATAGAGTGGAACATAGGTGCCCAAGAATTGGGTGGGCTAATCTAAACGGAGAAAAGCTAGTACAATTAGAGGCAGATTATTAGCAGAAGGAACATAGAATTTAGATGAAGAGACTAATGATATGTGGCTTGAAATGACCATCTTTATAAAAAAAGTAGCAAAATACATTTTAGGAGAATTTAAAGGAAAATGACCAAGTGATGAAGAAACTAGCAGTGGAATGAAGATGTTCAAAATATAATTGAAGTAGCAAGGTGCCAACTGGACAGACGATAAGGCTTAAGGCCATATCAACTGGTTGTAGTGGAGGCTTGGGATCAAATCACGCCTACACCAGGGTTGGGTGGGTTATGGGTTTGGGTGATAGACTACCCCCTATAGTGTAGCCCCATGGAGCCATATAAAGTAACAAGCATGCAATAAAGATTGGCAAGTCAAAATACATTGGGTTTACAAGATCTTGATCATGCTGGATATAGATAACTTAATTATCTATCTAATGACACCAAAAGGCATATAAAATAGACAAGTTTTGGCCTCTTAAAAGTAGGATGAAAGAAGAATGGCGTGATTGCATTTTCAACTTTTCAAATGCTCTCCTATTAGATTTGATAAACTAAGACTCTTTAGAATGACTAATCTATTTCTCAGATGGTCACAAACTAGAAAATAAATTTAAAAACTCAAAAGTACCAAAATCCAAAATACACAAAAATTATGAAATAGCCTTGGATGAGGAAATGAGAGAAAAGTGGTTTGTTTCTCTAGGATTCTTGCCCTACCTCTGTGTCTGCACTACAACTATTGTCAAATTATCAGGCTAAAGGCCTATCAATTATAATAAGGTCTTATTAGGTCAGACCCAATAAACCTGATTAATAATAAGGTCAATTGGGTTTATTACTTAGAGACCCTATAAGAAAGTAATCAGAACAATAAAATGAGTAGATATCTGCTGAATTAAAAAATATGAAAGAAAGTAGTTTCTTGAAGAGAGAAGGAAGAGAGAAGGAGAAGAAGAGAAGAAGAGAAGTTGAAAGAAAAGAGAGCAATTAACCTGGCTGCCCCCTTCACTTATAGGGCGGCAAAACATAAATCAACATATATAACACTCAAAAAAACATAATAAAATTTGGACTCACATAACTACTGTGGTCCCCACTTCCTATCTAACAACTAACATAAAACATCTACTCAGAAAAACATCATAAAACTAATTAATCTTCAACGCTCCCCCTCAAGTTGGGAGTAAATGCCACACATTCC
>NW_010729132.1:487300-503388 GCF_000365185.1 Nelumbo nucifera | reverse complement strand
TACAAAGACAACTATGCCCTTATAGGGCGGCAAAACATAAATCAGCATATATAACACTCAAAAAACATAATAAAATTTGGACTCACATAACTACTGTGGTCCCCACCTCCTATCTAACAACTAACATAAAACATCTACTCAGAAAAACATCATAAAACTAATTAATCTTCAACAAAATGCATCACAAACACGGCATAGAGACCAGACTGTTGAGCAAATGCACTAATCTGATTGAGATACTTTCCAATAGAAGTTTTCTCTAGGGGTGCGAATCAGGTACCCAACTTGAAGAGTTTACACTTCATCAGTTCATTGGGCTCAGGCCCTTGGACTGGGCCCATTCAAATTTTAATAAATGCTCAACCCGATTCCACCCAAATTGCAGCCATAGTTCCCTCTTTCTAGATACAAGAGAGTGTGCAGACCTGTCTACTCATCTGAACAAGATCTTTGCTCTAGATGTTGGAAAGTCAATTTTCTATGTTTTTTTTAATCAATAAGTCAATTTTCTATATGCTATGATGGACATAAAAGAAATGCTTGAAGTATTCTGTTCCCATCATTAGAAAGATTTTAGCAAACCTGCAAGAAGAACTATGACTAAACCTTTTTTGTCCATACATCAGCTTACTGCTAAACTGGTGGAAGATAATGCAATTAAAGAGTAGGAATGAAAGAAGACAGAACAAGAATAGGTGTTCCAGTTTTTTCCTAGATGCTTTATCTTAAATTTGTCTGTAATATGTGAAAGTGAAACTGTGAAATTGCCCAACTTTCAAAATTATGAAAGCAGTTGGATTCAAAATTATCTGCTCTGATAGGGAAGTGGTGCTGTTATAGTGACTTCCCTTAAGATTCACTGGTTTTGATCTGATCTACAATTCTATATCATGAATACGGGCATTCTGTATCTCTGTGATTCCATATTGATACCTATTGATAGATTCATTCATTCATTATTTTTTTATGACTTGTTGACAGGTTCAGTTAGAGCCCACTTCTTCATGGGCTTTGCTTCGGAAAGATCTGTATAGGACGTCAAAGTATACAGGTATCTTGCAAGCATCCAAGGACATCTTTAGGGAGGAAGGTTTTTCGGTAATAGTTCTAACTTTATAATCCTCCTCCCTTCCTTCTGGAACTCTTGACTTCTTTTCTAATTATTCTTCATTTCCTTCATAGTTGTCAAGACATCACTGGGCAAGCAGGTGCCTTGGCTAGGCACCCTGACTTATAGCAACAAGGCACCCACCTTATTATAATATCATTCATGTTGCTATGTTGGTAAATATTTGTGTAAATACATTCTATTATATACCATATATATCATTTATACTTTGTTTTAAAGTTTTACTATTAGAAATTTAAAAGATCAAAAGGTTTTAAGAAGAGAGGCAATGATTTCATTTTTTCCTATTCTCTCTATTACATTAAACAAAACAACAACTCCTCCCTTGTTTAGTTGTTTGTAAGTGTGTGACTACCACTTGATGTCTCCCAATTCTCCAACCTTTGATTGGATTTTTTGAGTCAGCCCTGGAAATCATCACACTTAGAACATCCACTATCAGAGTAAAAGGAAAGGGGGACAAAGGGTCTCTTTGTCTGAGGCCTCTCTTAGCATGAAAGAAGTCTAGCTACTCCATTAACCAAAATGGAGTAGTGGCATGTAGTTATACAACCTTTAATCCACTTACACCACCTCTCACCAAAACCTCTGCTCCTCAAAACATCTAACAAGAAATCCCAATCTACCAAGTCATAGGCCTTTTCTAGATCAAGTTTACAAATCATGCCATTTTCTCCTCATCTTTTCCTGTAATCCACACACTCATTGGCAATTAGGATTTGATTGATGATTTGTCTTTCATCTACAAAAGCCCCTTGATTTGGTGGAATTAAAGATGTGTGTACTTTTTTGATCCTCAAAGCAAGAACTTTAGAGATTAACTTATACATGCTCCCAATCAAGCTGATGGGTCTAAAATCCTTAGGATGGCGTGTATCCACCTTCTTAGGGATCAAAGCTATAAAAGTCGCATTTGCACCCGAATTAATTTTTCCCCTTACAAAGAATTCCGAGAAGACCTCCACCAAATCCTCCCCTAAAATATCCCAACAATCTTGATAAAAGGCCATTGTAAAACCATCTAGACCCAGGGCTGTTGTCTCCTATCCAAAGAGAAGAGTGTCGCTTTTATCTCCCGACTCTCAAGAGGTTTCTCCAAGGGATTCATCAACTCTCTATTACCAATCTGCCACTCAAAATCAGCTAGAGACTCTCTCAAACTATTAGGGCTGTCAAAGATAGATTTAACATGCTCCACTAGGTCTCTTGCAATATCCTCTTCTCTAGTTAGCACTTCTCCATTCCATTCCAAACTTGCTATGGAGTTCTTCCTCTTCCTACCATTTGCCATGTTATGAAAATATCTTGTATAACCATCCTCTTCCTTCAACCATTTGCATCTTGATTTCTATCTCCAGCTTGTCTCTTCTTTTAAGGATTTCTTCATGTTCGAGTTTCAATTTCCACCTCTCTTCCCTTTTTGCTGCCCTCATACTTTCACTTGCTTCCACTAGGTCTAAATCTTGAATCCTTTTGATAATGAGATGGCCTCCTTTTTTTCTTCAACTCTACCGAATGCCTCTTTATTCCAATCTTTGATTCTAGCTTTCAGCTTTTATAGCTTCTTATAGAATCTGTAACCTTTCCATCAAAAAACTACTTGGTCCTCATCCACCATTCTTTTACTTTTCTTTTAAATTCCGGGTGAAGCAACCACACGTTTTCAAATCTGAATGGGCACTGACCTCCTCCCAATCTTTTCTTGTGACAACCTAATTGGGCAATGATTCGACCTAGGTCTAGGTAGAGCTTTGACAACCAACCCTCTCCAAACCTCCTCCCAATCAGAAGAGAGAAGGAATCTGTCTAACTTATAGCAGAGGGGCTCTTCTTGAAAGTTGGACCAGGTGAAATTAGCTTGTAGCATTGGCAACTCTCTTAACTCAAAGGAGTCTACAAAATGGTTGAACTTTCTCATGCTTGAGGTGATCCTATGGTTGGTGTTGTTTGTTTCAGTTACAAATCTAATCACATTAAAGTCACCACCAGAATCCAAGGACCCTCCCAAAGTCCCCTTATAGCTGCTAGCTCCTACCAAAGCTCCTCCCTTTCCCTGTAAGAATTTGGACCATAAACATTTGTTAAGGCCCATTCCAACCCATCCTCTCTCCTCCTAAATTTTGTTGTAATTGTGAATTTACCAATTAGTTCTTCAGAACAGTCCAACTCTTCATTTTTCCAGATTGTCAGAATTCCTCCTGAGGCCCCCCAAGACTGTGCAAAAGCCCAACTTAGTCCTCTAGAAGCCCAGACACTCCTCACCCATCTCCTATCTACATTGGACAGCTTTGATTCTTGGATCAGCACTGTATCTGGTCTCTCTTTTCTAAGCATTTCCCTGACCACTCAGTCTAATGGCTGCTGACCGAAGGTCTAATATGAAAACACCATCAAGTTGGGCCTTACACAATGAAGCAATGGACTCAAAAAACTCTTTCTTCCATAGGTGGAAAGGCAATCCAGCAATTCTGACCGTGACTCCATCCATCAACTCCAAATCCTTTGAGTTTGAGCTAGGGGACCATTTCATAACTGTGACATTTTCCTTTGCTATCTAGGAAGTTCAATGCTTTTACTTCCACTTCATCCTCCAGCAAGTCTATCACAGCTTTGCAGTCTTCAAAAGGTGTAATTAAGACAGGACCCTTCAATCTCATTACTTTGATTAGGTGTTCTGCTAACCTTCTCCAATCCTCTGGTAGCGTTTTCACAACCGCTACTAATTTCTTTTCCCATTCATCCTTCTCTACTCTGCAGGTTAACTTTCTAATACCTAGGCCATTCACTATCAAACTGACCCTGCTTTCTTTCTCAGGGGCAAAACTCTCAACTACCCCCATTTCTTTCTCAGAAGCAAAGTTCTCGACTACTTCTGTAGAAATCTTTGGAACTTCCTCTTCCTTCTGCGCTTTCAAGAACTCCTCCAAGATGCTTCTAATCTCCCTCCAGATTGCACCTTTTTTTCCTTCAGGCAAACAAACCAACTGTTTCTTCCTTTCCCCAAAAACTTCCAACACAGCCACAAAAGCTGCCTTTGGTGTTGCTTCTTCTCTCTGCTGTATACCTCCTCTTATCCCCTTCCTTCAGACTTCTCCACTCTGTACTTCTGTTGGCAGAAAGTGCACCATCCAAACAACCTTGAAGCCATTCAACTACATCATACCTTACCAATATGACTATAGCTTTCTTTATCTCCCTTATCTTCAATGAAAGTTTACCTTGCATCCTGGTTTTCTCGAAGAGCAGATTTTTTTGCTTCAGCCTTCAGCCCTTCAAAAATCTTCTCCAGGTGGAAGACTGTTTGAACTCCATCTCCTTCTTCTCCTTCATGTTCTCCCGTCGGACTGTTCTTAGTTAAGTTTGTAATCCTTTTCTTCTCTCTTGGCATTGTATAATCCAAGCTGCAAGCCGAGCTTTGTAATAAATCATCTTTGGACATTGAATACAACTTGTGTTTTGCCTTATTTTTTTATCATCAATTTGTGTTTTGCCTTTAAGGTGTTCCTATTATCTTCTTCTTCCCTTTTTTTGTTGGAACTTTAATGCAAAAAATACTCAATTTTGGTTCAAAGCGCGTTCTTCAAATAGTGATTCTTTGGAGCAGAATTTTAACCAAACATAGCCTAAATTTTAACCAAACACAAGTATCTGCATTCTGTAGTAAACATGTTTCCAGGTCAGTATAACCACTGTTTGGTCCCCTTCCCAACCACTTTTAGGGGCTTCAGTCCAACTTTTATTTTTCTTCTATGAATTTTTTTTATCTATTAAAAAGAAATGATATTTTGCCTTTTGATAAATTTTACTTAATAACTTTTTCAAAAAATGTCTTATGGAAAATATTTTCTTTGTATTGGTTTTCATTAATTTATCAAAGAGTCCGTCCCTTTCCACATGGTTTGGTAGGTGTCATTTCTAGAGCAGGTTCTAGAATCTTATTTCCAGAATCTGTTCAAGCATATTTTCTTTGTTTGGTTTGTTCATTTGTATGTTAAAGTTCTAAAATCGTCTTTTCTAAGAATGTAAGAGAGGACAATAAATGAACTAAAATTTTAAGATGGTCGTATTTGGACTCTGCACCCTAAGGGTTTGTTCTCTTATACCTCTTTCTTCTCTTCTTTGTGCTCAGCTCCAAACCTTTATCCATGCCCTATAAAATAAATTTGGTCTAACTTATTCCTCCCAAGGTTGATGCCTTGTGTCGGGAATTTTTTCATGGAAAAACAAACACATTGGATACTTTACAAAAAAGAAGACCCTTTTCTGTGTCTTTCCCCTAATTGGTGTACCCTTTGTAAAGCAAGTGGAGAAATCTGTTTCCACCTCCCAATCTCTTGCCCTTATGTTGTAGGCCTTTGGGAAAGGGTTTTTGATCTTTTTGGCCACAGGTGGATTATGCCTCTTCAGATTGGAAGCCTCTTTGACTCTACGACCTTTAGTTGGCCAAAGAAGAGAGGTAAAATAAATATGGTCTAACCTATTCCTCCCAAGGTTGAGCCCTTGTGTCGGGAATTTTTTCATGGAAAAACAACTACATTCACAAAAAAGAAGACCCTTTTCTGTGTCTTTCCCCTAACTGGTGTATCCTTTGCAAAGCAAGTGGAGAAATCTGTTACCACCTCCTAATCTCTTGCCCTTATGTTGTAGGCCTCTAGGAAAGGGTTTTTTATCTTTTTGGTCACAGGTGGATTGTGCCTCTTCAGATTGGAAGCCTCTTTGACTCTACGACCTTTAGTTGGCCAAAGAAGAGAGAGAAAATCATGTGGAGAAGTGCTAAGGCTGCTTTGATATGGATGGTGTTGGAAGAGAGAAATGGCAGTCTTCAGTGATAAAGAAAGGAGTGAGGAGGCAGTGTGGGAATGTATCTTAAATAGAGCTATACATTGGGCTAAATCCTCGGATTTTTTTTCAAACTTCTTCATTGATGATTTGTGGAGAAATTGGGATGCTGTAGCAAGAAGTTCTACTGTAAGGAGCAAACCAGTTCTAGCTTGGAAACCCCCTGATGAAGGTTTTGTCAAACTGGATTTTGATGGTAGCAGTCTAGGGAATCCAGGTCTGGTTGGCATAGGAGGAGTGTTCAGAAACAATGAAGGGCATATTGTTGTTGTATTCTCAGGTCCGGTAGGAATAGGGGATACAGTTTTTGCTGAGTTCCAAGCAGTCTTGCAAGGAGTACAGATTGCTAGAGATCTAAAGGTTCTAAACTTTGACAGACTGTTAATCGATGGTGATTCTAAATTGATAGTAGCATGGCTAAGGAACCGGAAACAGTAATTTGGAAGTATAGGGAATCTATGCAAATATTCAAATGGATGGTTAGATATGACAATAGTTGTTCAATGGGGATGACAATTGGCAAATGGGACATAGTTGTCAAGGTGACGCCTAGGCAACAAGGCGCCCTTGGAGGCTCACCTCACCAAGTCGCCAAACAGTTTTGTGCATTGGGTTATAAAATACTTTATTTTTAATTTTTTGACATTATAATTATAAAATAGAAACTAGAATATTCATTTTATATGTATACTAATTTCTTTTTATTATTTTCATATTTTGTTAGGGTTTAATCAACGCAAACATTGCTAACTTCTGTATTGAACCCTTGGTTCAAAGTATCGATACACCTCTGTATTGGCAGAGGTGTATCGGTACTTACAATGATACTCCCCCTATTTTTTTTAATTCTTCGGTTTTCAATTTCAATTTTAAATATATATATATATATATTATTTAAAAAATGGGTCCCCGAAAAAACCTGTAAATAGGTATTGGGACCCCAAAGATACAATACAATACACCCGATATGGGGCGTATCGTATTGAAATTTTGATCCTTGATTGAACCCTCAAAAAATTCAAAACCTGAACCAATAAGCAAGGGAAGAACTTAAACATTTTCTTCTTCCACATCTTCTTCTTCTTCCTCCACCTTTTCTTTTCTTCTTTCCTATAACAAAAGTAGGGGTTCAGCCCCTATATTTTTTGAATTTTCTTTACTTTGTTCTTTTTCTTCTAATAAATGTTGATTTTCTAGACTTAAACATGAAATTTATACTTCTCTTATGAAAATTATGAATCTTTATTAAGGAAAGATGGTTATGGAACCTAATTGATCAAAAAAAAAGATGGTTATGGAACCTAGGGAACTACCCTAGGATATATGGTTTTACTTAAAAAAAAAAAGAAAAAATCCATCGCCTAGGCGCCCCTGTCACCTAGCCTCACCTTGGCGCCTTGAAAACTATGAAATGGGATGGCAGATTACTTTGCAAAGATGGGAGTGCGTAAGTCTGAACTATTTTTGGTTCAGTTGTAATTTGTTTCTGTTTGGGGTTTCACCTTGCATCCTATTGGAATGATTGTCTTGTAAAATTTTGATGCAACTCCTCATTCTTAATAAAATTTCATCATTTATCGAAAAAAATTGAGATGGTCATTTTGACATGATAGATGTAGAGAGAGAAGGGAGGAGGGATTGCTCATTTGTATGTGAAGTTCTAAGATTCATCTTTATCCATGAATGTTAGATATACCTTTTTTATTAGTCTTGGAGTTGGACATGCTTTGCTCTGCAGGATTTGGATATCCTATTGGAAAGTGATGCAACTTGAAGTTCGAGGTGGCTACATATACAATAATGCAATTGCTCCTTTCAAAAATGGCAAGTTTTGGGTGGTCATCTAGAAAAATATTTATGGTCATAGCGGAGACTTGGAAATCCTGTATTTTACATATCCATACGATTGAGTCCTTGGGTTTCCAAAATAGTGTAAAAAGAAGTGCTTCAAATCATTGCTATTTGACTCAGACCTGTTCTAAAAACGTCGAGGTATTTTGAATTGTTTGTTGACACAGACAAAGTTAGGGAAAACCTCTGAAATGATTTCAATATTGAACCTTGGACATATAATAGTTCCGAATCGAATCTCTTCAGAAAGAAGATCTTTTGTCTCATGGTAGCCTGCTCCAGTCCCCTTACGAAACTTTCGTTATTGGGTTAGCCATACACTTCACATGTTTCTAGHGATTCACATGGTATCATCAAATGATACAAGTCTTGGATAAGAATCTACAACTCTCTAGAACGCCCTTGTTGACGATCTTTTACTCCGACAACATCTAGGGTTCCTCGAACAATGTGATATCTTGTTCATTGTTCAATTCTTTGACAACACGAAAAAAAACATTGCATTGTTCAACTCTTTGACAACATGAAAAAAACCAAAAGCTCGATATTCCGGTATTCTAGGCGTAGAAGAACCACACCAATCCATCCCGTTATATAGTATTTTAGCTATGATGTGAACTATATATTCAACAACCTTTCAAATGAACTATATATTTGGTTATTGGCATCTTTACATATTCAACATGTCTTGTGTAACAAATCTTTTATGACAGGGATTTTGGCGAGGTAATGTCCCAGCACTTCTTATGGTTATGCCTTACACTGCCATACAATTTACAGTGTTGCATAAACTGAAAACGTTTGCAGCAGGTTCTTCAAAGACAGGTATGCTTTCTTCTAGAACATGTTCTTTGAGGCTTTCATATAAGATTTTCTTGGTCCATTCTTCAAATTTCAGAGCAGTAATCTGGATCATTTAAGTTTGATATTTTATTAGTGTCTTCAAACCATGTTGACCTGGTCTATCAATCCATTTGATCATTTCACCGGGTGAACTGTTCAGCCTGCCTTCTGAATGGCTTTCAGGATTGATGTCTGAGCCGGTTTTTGAACATTTAATTGTATGATGCCTTTTCTTTGTTCTCTATATTGAAGATTAATTAATAATTATTTCATCATGTTCAACCAGGCATGAATGCTGACAACTGACTGTTTCCTCTTCCTTACATTGTTTAGATTAATTTCTGGTTTAGTTACAACTCCATGATGAATTTTCATTTGTTATTTTCTTGTTGAAATATATTAGAGTTCGGCTTGCCTGTTAGACTGATAACAGTCAAGGAAAAGAGAGAAGAGAGAAAGAGAGAAAGGAGAAGAGTAGAAGAGAAGACAAGGAGGAAAAGGTCTGGTTCGAATGAGAGAAAAGTTAACCCTCCCATTTGGCCAGATTTGTTTTATATTACTAAAAATATTGTGGAAAAGTCACATGTGCCCCTACTTAAGTTAGGGACATTAGATCTAACATAAACTTACACATAAGCACCTAAACGTAAGCACAAAGACAGAAATACCCCCACATACTCGACACTAACACTCCCCCTCAAGCTAGAGAGTATATATCATATAATCCCAGCTTGTTACATATGTAGTCCACTCTACCCTGACTCAATCCTTTAGTAAACAAATCTGCCCACTAGTTCCCTGTGTTGACATATGCAGTGTCTATCACTCCACTCAGCACCTTCTCTCTAACAAAGTGACAGTCAACCTCTATGTGCATGGTTCTCTCATGAAACACCGGATTAGAGGAAATATGAACTGCAACCTGATTGTCATAGTAGAGCTTCATCGGATTATCAACAGTGTATCCCATCTCCTATAGAAGGTTCCTTAGCCACACTAATTCACAAGTAGTATGTGCCATAGCTCTATATTCTACCTCTGCATTGCTTCTTGCCACAACCGTCTGCTTCTTGATTTTCCATGTCACCAGATTACCCCCAAGAAAAGTGCAATAGTCTGTGGTAGATCTCCTATCAGATACAGAACCGGCCCAATCAACATCAATATATCCTTCTATAAGTTTTCCACCACTTCTGTATATCAAACCACGACCAGGAGCCCCCTTTAAATACCTCACAATCCTTAGAACCACATCCCAATGTGGAACCAGAGGTTTCTGCATGAACTAACATAACACACTAACTAGGAATGAAATGTCTAGCCGAATGATGGTTAGGTAGTTCAGTTTACCTACCAGCAGCCGGTATCTACCAGGGTCTTCAAACACTTCACCCATATCACTGTTTAGCTTAGTGTTTGTTTCTATAGGTGTTTCAGCTGGTTTAGCACCTAACAAACTTGTTTCTTCAAGCAAATCAAGAACATATTTCCTCTGACACAAGTTAATACCATGCTTAGACCTTGCCACTTCTATCCTCAAGAAATACTTCAATTTACCAAGGTCCTTTGTCTGAAAATGTTTATGCAGAAAAATCTTCAAACTGTCAATGCCCATTTTATCATTTCCGGTAATGGCAATATCATCTACATACACCACCAATAGGATCTTCCCTACCTGAGAGTCATGACTGAAGACTGAATGGTCAACTTGGCACTGTTTCATACCAAACTTCTTTACCACCTCACTAAGTCTGCCAAACCATGCTCGAGGAGACTGTTTAAGCCCATAAATGGCCTTCATTAGTCGGCACACCTTACCATCCTCCCCCTGAGCAACAAACCCCGATGGCTGCTCCATATAGACCTCCTCGAGCAGATCACCATGCAAGAAGGCATTCTTGATATCAAGCTAATAGAGGGGCCAATCATACATCGTGGCAAGAGAAACAACAACACGGACTGAACCAATCTTAGCAATCGGGGAAAAAGTCTATGTAATCAATACCATAGGTTTGAGAATACCCTTTGGCAACTAGTCTAGCTTTCAGCCGCTCTACACCATTAGGTAAGTGCTTAACCGAATAAACCCACTTACAACCAACAGCTTGCTGACCAGGAGGAAGAGTGGTGAGTTCCCATGTACGATTATGGGCCAGAGCTGAGAGTTCTTCCATCGCACGACACCATCCTGGAGAGGCAGGGTCTTCCTAGACATCCTTAAGGATAACAACAGATGATAACAAAGAGATGAACTGGTGATGGGAAACGGAAAGGTGAGTCAGTGAAACATAATTAGAAATAGGATGAAGGGTATAACTGCGTTTACCTTTTCGTAAGGCAATGGGAAGATCAAGATCAAATACTGGGGTTGGGGCTGGTGTGGTAACAGCTGCCGGATTTGTCAACGATGATGGAGCTGGAGGAGGAGCCGGTACATGTGGGCAATGTGTATACATGTGATGGATAGGTGGTCGTTCAACAGGTGGTGGCACCAGAGGCAAGGACGTGGTCACAACTAGAACAAGAGGAACAGAATCCACAACTGAAAGAGGAAGAGGAGGACGTGATGAAGAGGAAAAAACATCACCAGACTCCAAGAAAAATGGAGTAGACTCAAAGAAGGTAACATTAGCACACACAAAGGAACGTCGAGAGCTAGGATGATAACACTTATATCGTTTCTAAGTCCAGGAATATGCACTTAATAGATCGTGCATCTAACTTGTCCTTTTTTTTATCAATAACAATTTGATTAATTCACCAAAGAGGTTACATAAGGAAGACAAACACACTTATCTTCCAAGTACAATCAAGAAAACAAAAGAATAGGTAGAGACAAAAARTTACAACTTAGCCCAAAACATTGAATCCCTTTCTGCCCCTTGTTTAGCTAAACCATCAGCTATAGAATTGGCTGATCTTTTGACCCAATACATTTTAACTTCCATCTCCCGCACCAGCCACTTAAATTTCCTCTGATTACTGTACCTCCATAAACCATTATTGTCTGCATTCAGCCACCCTATCACCACCTCCGAATCCCCTTCAATTAAGAGTTTTCTGATGTTCATCTCCTTGGATTTTTGGACTCCTTCCATAACTACAAAGATCTCAGCTCTAAGGGAGTCACCCACTCTAATTGGGCCTGGGAACAAGGCAAAAATGACCCCATTCTCATCCCTAAAGACACCCCCAATCCCTGATTGTCCAGGGTTCACCCTACTACTCCCATCAAAATTTAATTTCATGAACCCAGTAGGTGGAGGTGTCCAAGATACATTCATTACTGACTTGGTTTGTGTGCACTTTGCTATTTCACCCCACTTCCTCAACATGTCATCCACTGTGTAAGCTGTGAATAGTTCCAAAGATTTCAGCCACTGTACAACCCTAAAATGAATGATAGCCTTTAGTTCTTCCACCCCTCTCTCAGTCGCTGAGAATATCCTGAAGTTTCTTTCTTCCCATATTGTCCAACATACTGCATCTAACTTGTCATTTCCTGGCCCCAAATTATGAACGAAGCAAACACACCCAAAAACCCGAGGAGAAAGAGGAAACAGAGACAAGGTTGGAAACAATGTGGTGAATGGAGAATGACCATCAAGGATAGACGTGGGCATCCTGTTAATCAAGACGCAAGAAGTAAGCACTACATCACTCCAAAAGGATTTGTGAACATTCACGACCATGTTGGTCCAGGTATTCTTGAAATGATGAAGAGAAATATTCACGACCATTATCGGAACGAAAAATTTTAATGTGAACACCAAATTGGTTGCGAATCTCAACATAAAATTTTTGGAAAATGGTAAACAATTCACTCATTTCTTTCATTAAATAGAGTCACGTCATCCTTGAATAATCATCAACAAAAATGACAAAATATTTATATCCATTGTATGACATTACTTTATAAGGACCCCAAACATCTAAATGGACCAAAGAAAAAGGATTCGACATATGGTTATCAACTCTAGGACTAAAGGGAACACGATGATGTTTCCCCAACTGGCACGACTCACAATCCAAAACAGACAGATGACTCAATGAAGGAACCAAAGACTTCAAAACTTTCAGTGAAGGATAACCAAATCGACAGTGCCACTGGAGAGGAGAAAGAGACGATTGGAGAGTTGTTGATGTACTTCCACCACCATCAAGATAATACAATCCACTAGCTTCATGCCCTCTACCAATCTTCATCCCCGTCTTGAGATCCTGAAAAACACACGAAGAGGGGTAAAAGGTAATGGAGCAATTAAGAGACTTGGTCAACTTACTAACATAAGATTAAAAGGAAATTTAGGGACATACAAAACTGAGGATAAGGATATAGGATCCTTGTTAACATTATCAACACCACAAATGGAAGATGTGGAACCATTAGCAAGGGTAATAGATTGTGATGTTGGGCAATGAGAGAGGGAAGAAAACACACCTGGAGTTCCAGTCATGTGATCGAAGGCTCCAGAATCAATAATCTAGGGATTGGGTGTGGATGCCAGACAAGCCATACCCGAGTGTGCGAGAGTGGTCGTGTTTTGTTGAGATGTGGCCTGAACAAACCTCTCATACTCATCACAGGGAATACTCATCATCTCATTCTCAGTAACACCTGTGGATGTAGAAGGTATCTAATCAGCTGAATGACTCCTGTCTGAAGCTACTGTCACTAGTCACGGCATGATTGGCCCAAGTTGAGGGTGGACCATGCAAATCATAGCAATAATTAATGGTATTCCTGATACAACTGATATACTCTGGTTGTATTGTCTTGGCCCGAAGACAGCTTCTTAGCATGGTTCCACACTTCTGTAGCAGTATCAAGAAACATGAAATTTATACTAATCTTGGGTTCCATACTATTCCATAACCATGTGATAATCTGTGCATCTGCTTGCTCCCAATCATCATGCTCATGAGAATCGGTGGAGGGTTTTTCGTCCCTTATGTGTTTCACCTTCTTCTTTACCTTAAGAAAGACTTCTACAGATTTAGCCCAATGTACATAATTTTCTCCATTCAGTTTAATGGAGGTCATTTGAACATTCAGGTAGTCAGTAGGAACCATCACGCTAGTCTTGTTATCATTGTTGTCTCCCATTGCTGAATTCTGGTGTTGCTGAATTCGGCACACTAGACCACATTACACACTGATTTCAGCACTTAATATTGCTGTAAACTGCACTCTTTACACCACAAACCCTACCTCACGACTACCTGAAACTTCACCACACTGTTTGAGGAACACTTCCCCTTCAAATCACATTGAAAAATGCACAAACCCTAGCACACTACAATCTGAAATCCCACCATACAGTCTGAAACAGACTTATCATTTAATTCACACCAAGAAAATGCATAGAACCTCTTACCTGATCACCCGAAAATCAGACCACACAAGGCACCCACTGCACCACACGAATCAGCCCTCTTCTCTTCATCGATTAGGGGAGAGCTTCTTAGAAACTGCAGCAACCGACCACGAACACCACAACTGGAGATATAGAAATCTCCAAGGGAAGAGGGTGATCACTCCTTTTCAGTCCTTTCCATTATCTCCAACTGATGGCAAAGAAAGCAAGAGAAAACCCTAGACTGGGTGCGCAGAGAACAGAATTCTGGGCAGATCCGATTTGTTCAGTTTAGCTCTGATACCATATTAGAGTTCAGCCTGCCTGTTAGACTGATAACAGTCAAGGAAAAGAGAAGAGAGAGAGAGAGAGAGAGAGAGAGAGAGAGAGAGAAAGGAGAAGAGTAGAAGAGAAGACGAGGAAAAGGTCTGGTTGGAATGAGAGAAAGTCAACCCTCCCATTCGGCCAGATTTGTTTTATATTACTAAAAATATTGTGGAAAAGTCATGTGTGCCCCTACTTAAGTTAGGGACATTAGATCTAACACAAGCTTACACATCAGCACCTAAACATAAGCACAAAGACAGAAATACCCCTACATACTCGACACTAACAAAATATTAAATAGCTTCCTTGTAATGACTGTTAACTGATCATCTTCATTTTTTGTATTTTCTTTGTAACTATTCATATATCTATGAAGACATCACTGGAATATTGAGTAACGAGAATTATTTCAACTTTTCAATTAGATATTTCTTATTTTTGTGATTGTTTTTTCCTTCCATTTTTGTTAAAAATGCAGAGGATCACATTAATTTGACTCCTTACTTGTCTTACGTAAGTGGAGCGCTAGCAGGATGTGCAGCTACTGTTGGATCATATCCATTTGATCTTCTACGAACCATTTTGGCTTCACAGGGTGAGCCAAAGGTATGCCCTCTTAAGTATGTTGAATATATCTATTCTCAGTAATCCAGTAATATTTTGTTCAAGTTCCTTTAGTGGCAGTAAATTTCAAGAATCTGTAAGGTGTCTGTTGTAACTCCCAAATCATTCATTTTAAATATTATATGTTTGGCAACTGTGTTCTCCTTATAGACTTCTTGGAAATGCTGCTATGGGTTATTCTAACAGGGAAAGCACCTGAGCACATCTTCACCTGTGTCAACTTATGCTCTCCTGGAATATCCAAATATTCTTTATTCTTTTTGGCCTCTTTCTTTGCTTCCATGCATATATTGATTGTTATATGTTCTACTATCTCCAATAAAAAAGCTTCTCTATGGTGTTACTGGATGCCTGAATCATACTCCATTATCACTGAATCTAACAGTCCATACACATTGCATTCTGACCAGTGATTTAAAAGGCGCACAGGTGAGGCGCATTTTAGGGTATGCATCCCGCCTAGGTCCTAGGTGCAGCACTTCCAAAAGACACACACCTGATGTGCCTTGCACCTCAGCCTAGGTGTGCACCTTTTTAAATTTTTCGCTTGCTCACTGAAGCTCCAAGAACCCCCTATTTGCTAACATTCGTTCATTCATCCTAATAAAATATCTTCTTAAAAGGCAATTAAAATTATAAATCATTAGTTTTTGTGTGAGAATTAAGAATTTAAGACCCTAACATAGACTTGTTTGGGCATGCCTTAAGGGGTGTGGTACAAAGGCTGCTCGTAGAATCAGGAATGCAATATGTTTTACATCACATTAGCTGCTTGAAGTAATGCAATTGATGTAAAAAAGAGATTGTGGATTTTACATGCTTGAAAATGTTCTATAATGTTGTTTGTGTTGGTAACTCTGTGAGATTTTGGGAGGGCTGAGGAAGGTGGAATGGACGAGAGCAGGTTTAGAGTAGTAGGAAGGTGGAGGTGTGAGGTGTCGATCGAAGCCAAGACTTTCAAGTTCGAAGAGGAAAGGATCAAAGGTGAGGATGTTTTGAAAATCAGAGAGAATAACAGAGCGACTGTGTTGGTGTCAAAGGAGGTCTTAGTCTGGTTGAAAGGTTTCATAGATGGGGCCATCAACTCTGGTAAGGTGATTGGATGGACAAATTCTTTG
>NW_010729132.1:408137-481110 GCF_000365185.1 Nelumbo nucifera | reverse complement strand
GACGGTTTAGCTAAACAAGGGGCAGAAAGGGATTCACTTTTTTGGGCCAAGCTGTAACTTTAGTGTGTTTTCTTTCTTTTCTCTTTCTTTTTTCCTTTTCTTGAGATTCTTTGTTGCTCTTGGAAGATAAGCGTGTTTGTCTTCCTTTTGTAAATCTTCTATTGATGAATTAATGAAAGTGTTATTGATCAAAAAAAAATGTTCTATATGTTTGATTTTATTTTTAAATTTTCATTTGAATACACTTTACATGTTATGTTTATGTATTTTAATTTTAGTTAATAGTTTTTTTTAAACATTCATCTTAATATTTAGGTTTATATTTTTATTAATAATATGTCTAATATTATTTTTTGTATTTTTGCACCTTGCTTCAAAAAGGTGCATGCCTCGCCTTGCGCTTTTAAAACACTGATTCTGACTTTATCTCTCTGTGCAGTAGTTATGAGAGCCAGGGTTTTCATTTCAAGAATGACAATTGATAAGAAATAAGCATGCAATATAGAATTTCTTTAGACTTGTGCATTTGACATCATTTATGATGTCACTCTGTTATATGCAAAGTGTTCACTTATACTTTATTAGGAGCAGCCTAACGTGTGATGGTCTTGAAGGGTATCTTTAAACTTGCACTTGCAGGAGGGTTTTAATGGTTTTCTGCATAGAAATAGAAATAAATAAAGAAGAGAACAAAATAAGAAATGTCAAAGGTGGAATTATGGGTTAGTTTTAACTACCCTTTCCGACCTTGGGGTTTGATCTCATTAATCCTAAAGCAAGGAGTTGATGGTGTCTCACCACCAGTTTAGCAATCTGTCCATGCAAGAAGACAAGCATGTTGCAGGCTCAGGATGACAAATATGTTGTAGCATTATACAATGGAGTATTGGTTTTACTCAGGAGACAAATCATTTCCAAAAAAAAAAAACAAATAAAGACAAATGAGAGTGGGCTTTCTTCCATGTTGGTCATTTGGCCTGCAGGAGTGGGCTACAAGTTTTGAAGATGAGGCAATGGCGAATGGCTAAATCTATCTGGGCTATGGGACAATGAGAGTGGGCTATTCATGGTCTTGACACTTGAATCTTAATGGATTTTGTGATCAATCTGTGAACAATTAGGGGCCTTTTATGCTAGTTGTATTTGGATCGTATTCAGATGAGATCCAGTTACCAGTTACTACTGAGTTTGTTCTAATTAGAAAAAAAAAATCCATTACTGAATTCAATTTGAAAATTGAAATCTATTGGTTGATCAATCCAAGTTTCATATAATTGCATGTATATATTTGATCTGATTAATAAACTGATTGAACTTCTGAAATAACATTTATATTCATTTAATTAATGGATCGTCTGAATCCAGACAATCAAATTTTGAGTATTGGAGTTTCATGCTCCATTAACATTCCTACCTATTTCAATGAATTCAAAGATATTTTACTTTTCAAAAAAAAGCCCTGCATATGTGCATATTGACATAGAGTTAGGTGGGCAGAGACCATTGCATCACTTTACGTTTGAAGCGTTTTAACATACCATCACTACAACGATGCAAAAGGATTGAGCTTTAATCAATTGCTTGGACAGTGACAAGGTCAGGCCCAGAGGACTGTTGTTCAAATGTCAATGTCAGTCATTCAAATATAAGTAACATGCCAGAAATATCTTATGGAAATATTGTAAAAATTATAGACATGGTGGAAACATTTTAAAATATGCAAATTATAGAATGATATCTTGTGAAATGATAAAAGAAGCATAGGCAAACCTTTTTAAACTATTATCTAGTTCCAAATCAGTAAACAAAGCTAAGAAACTAAGGTTATAGACAAAATAATACATTTTGGAGTTGCCCTGTAAACCTTAAGATTTAGAGTTTCATGATAAAATGAGTTAAAGCAAAGTTTTAACTCAGAAAATGTAAATGATTGTAATAGATTAACCAAATAATCCATTAAATAAACAAAAGACTAATATTTTTTTCTGAAACCAGTTCAGGGGGGGCCGGCTTAGGGCTCATCTACCCCCTGAACCAGTCAAACCCCCGATACACCCACTATAGGGTGTATTGGTGGGGTCCCGGAACGATACGTATCGGCCGAATAGTACCAGTAGTGTTTAGTGGGGAATATGTTGGTTCTAGTAAAGTTTCATGTCGCTACCCATGGAAGTGGAAATGGAAATATGTCATGAAAACTGTCTATTGTACTCCACATAGTGCTGGTAGTGTTCATCGGGGAAATGTCAATTCTGGTAAAATTTCGTGTCACTACCCATGGTAATGGAAATGTTGTGGAAATATTAGGGAAATTAGGGACATTTTAAACCATGTTTACAAGGTATGTTCTTTGTCAAGCCCTCGAATGAAGCCCACCCTTGTAGGCATTTGCCATAAATAAAGTCTATTACACCGGCTCATTTTGGTGTTAGAGATATTGTGACAGAAAGGAATGATTACTTGATATTTGCTTATTTTTGAATGGTAATTGTTCAATTGTATTAGTTTATAAGAAAAAATGGAGTATATGCAAGAACAAAGTGCCTACACCCCTTTTGATTTAGGCGAGCAGTTTCTGTCCACTCATAGTCCCCTTCATTTACATTTATGTCAATCCATCCCCCTTGGTCTGTAAACCCCCCCCCCCCCCATTACAAATAGACTGTAATTCTTGTCTGTCCAAATGCATCTGTCAAGCTGTTTGCTGATCTCTCTTTCCAGTTGAACAAGGTTCTTACCTCCCTAGCCAAACTTCTTACCTCTCTGAATTTGTGTCTGTACTACCATGTACCTAAATTGTTGTTTATAACTTATAAGGTAGTCAGTTACGATCATTGTTCAGAGAACTGGACTGGGGATAGAACTGGAAAAGGGAGAGATTCAACCACGATCAAACCGTGATAACATAACACACATAAATATATTTTGGGTTACATAAATACTATATTATATGTACAAATGTTATTGCACTTGAATGTGATGGATAAATGGTTAGAACCTTAATTTTTAAAGCAATATATACATTATAGAGACATAAATAAACACAAATAAAGAGATAGGTTAGTGGTAACAAAATAATATACACAATTAAAAGGTTATGGGTTCAAGTCTTGCTTTTGACATTTTGAAACTTCTAGTCATTTGGTGACTGGGCAGTTTTTTAAAATTGGGATCAGTTCACCAGTTTTCTTGTTAAACTGGCCAGTCAGCCGGTTTTGACAGGTTTTTCATGAGTTACAGGTTTCAGCATATAACTGAACTGGCCAATGCCCTGGGTCATGGTTTAACCGGTCTGACCAGCTGGTCCGGTCTGCTTTCTAAACAATGATTATGACTGTTGAGTCCCCTTCCACTACAACCTCCCTGTAATTTAAAACGTTTTCCCAACTTCAACCCTTAAAGAACTGCCAACAGCTCTATTCTAGTTGAATCTCCTTTCCCACTAGGTCCTCAATAAAGGACCATGATATTCCAAGGATGACCCATCTACAGCACCAGTAAGTGATATCTGTTACAAGTTGAAGGGGCTAGAAGAGCTAGGAACAGACTAAAAAGGGCATAGGTTGCATTGGTAAGAAACAATTCAAGGGATCATAATTTAAAAAGGAATATGGCAGTGAAAAAAAAATAGAATGGCGGAACAGGATTCATGTGACCAACCCCATATAGGTGGGACAACCACATATATGATCCCTATACATGTCACAAATCCCTGATTCACCAATCACCAGGATTTTCCTTACTGCAGTCATCAAACTTCAGCTTTTTCGTGTTCAAGATTGGTGGAATCCACTTTTAGATGAAGATGTTGCCAGCCATTGCCATTTGCCATCACCTTGTTAAAACCCAAAGCCAAATGCTTTTTAACTGCAAGGTTGGATACTGCCCTAAATGACATGTAGTCTAATCTTTTTGTTGGGTCGGAAGTGTAAGAAATCTTTGAAACTTGTGTGCCTTGTTGAAGCGAGGGACTTTTTTTTCTCTGGAAACTCCACCATTTCTCTGTGGTTGCTTAGAATGTGACTGTCTAGGGATCTGGGTGGATTACAATGGAATTTCTCTATGGTTTCTTCTTTTACACTCCTAAAGGAATTTTTTTTCTTTCTTTTTTCTAGTCTTTTTTTCTTAAATAAAGAAAAGCAGCGCGTGTTCTATTCAGGATCATCCTGCCTTCTCATCTAGTCTTTCTTTGACTTTGCCTGATTTGAACTTTCGATGTTCAGTTTATGCAAATTTATAAAGAGGCCCCATACTTCTTTATCATTGTACTGCTGCATTTATTACTATTCTTTTGGTCTACTCTGTTATGATCTTTCGATAATATGGTGCAAAAGAAATTTGAAAACCAGTGAAAGTAAATATGTGAATTTTTTTACTATGTTAAATGCTTGGCATGCTTATATGGACATGCATTTAGAGGAACAGGAAATTCTTGCAAGTTCACTGAGATTGTCCAACTTATTCAGGTGTACTCTTCCATGAGGTCTGCATTCATTGACATAGTAAGAAATCGTGGCTTTCGAGGATTATATGCTGGGTTGTCACCAACACTGGTTGAGATCATTCCTTATGCAGGCCTACAGTTTGGTACCTATGACACATTCAAGCGGTGGACCATGGTAGGTTAATGTGCACCTTTAATGTATTATGAGTTATGCTATTTTTTTATAATAAAAGAAATTGTCATTAAAATAAAGAGAATACAAGCGCTGTTGATAAGACATCAACAAGAGAAGAAACTAAAGGCTACAATTTAATGGACACATCAACCCTAATGAAAACTCCCATTACAAAAATTTCCAACAGTATCACCTAACAAATTCTATAATACAAAATTCGATTAAAAAGAAATTAACCTCCCAACTAATCCATTACCTGAAAAAATAAAAATAATAATACAATTATAAGCATGCCTAGTCTGAGTTTGAAGAGTGAGGCTTAATTTTTCTTGCATTTTCTTCTAGTTTGGGAGGCTTAATTTTCTTTCTTCTAGTTTCATAAAAAAATTTCTTGTATTTTCTTCACCCCTATAAAGAACATCCCAATAAAAAATTTACTTTTTATTGGTATTTTCTTCCCAAATTTTAAAATAATCGGACAAAATAACTTCAATTCTAAGTTCTAACATGAGAAACCAAAACTCTAGAATGGGCCATATTTAGATAAAGGAGACAGATCTTTTCTTTTCATTCTTTAGTAGTGGATATGCCCTTACAGCTGAATGGAGGAGAAGGATTTATGCCGCCAGACCTAATTTAGGTGGGACAAGGCAGATGATGATGATTATGGAGTTTGCATTATATGTTTTGCTTCTCTATTGTGTCCATGAGACAGAAATTCCAATCTCACCAGTGAAGGCATGGGGAAGATCAAGTGCTCTTCATGTGGGTCTTTACATGAGGGAAACACTGTATGATCCTCTTTGTGAAATGTGCTGGATCTTCATTGTGTGCTTTCCTGTCAAATACTGATGTGTCTTTATCCAGAGGGTGTGACAGAGAACACAATTGATGATCCAGTCTCATGTTGACTATGACAATGAACATCAATCTTCTGAGAAGAGGAAACAAGGCAGTTAAAACACTGTATTCCAGAGACTACAAGTCACATTCATCAATCTTATGTCATTGGCCAATGTCTACTTCAATGAGCCCTGCCTTTGTGAAGATGAGATGAGATTGCAGACTTGTTTAAACTGATGTTTTTTCTGTGTGAATTGCCTTATTTCATCTCACTCTACGAGTGTTAGATTTGACAGAAAGGACATTAGTGGGGTCAAGAATGAATTTTCTCATCTCTTTGGTTCTTGAAATGTGACTTGGCCAATTTGCTAGCAAGAGTAGGATTAACAAGGATGCACTGATGTCCTAATGTAATCTATGTTTGTCATCATACTGTTTTGTTAACAAAGTTGCCTTTAAAGCTTTAGATTGATGCAAAGTCACATCTTGTATCTTGTTACACATTTGGATTACTGATCATAATAATAGCAAGAAAAGGTTAAGGGTTTTCAACTGGAACAATTATTCCACCATCCTTTTCACTCGATTAACTTTTTTCTTTATTTTTTTATGGATTACTTTTACTTGATTAACTTCTGCTTTTGTCTGATGGTTTCTGTACTTCAGTCATGGAACAGATATAGATCTCTTCATATTGCCTCAAGCCAGATAGATGATAGTCTTTCGAGTTTCCAGCTCTTCCTCTGTGGTTTAGCTGCTGGTACATGTGCTAAAGCTGTCTGTCACCCACTCGATGTGGTCAAGAAGAGGTTCCAGGTAAAATCTCTTTTATTTTAAATTTTCTTTTTCTAGGACTGTTGTATGAGTTAGGGGGGGTACCCAATGGCTTCTATTTCTCCTGGTAGATTTTTATATCTTCTGCAAACATGTTGTGTACTGCTTTTCCAAATAGAACATCTAAATCCGGAAGATACTTAATTCAGTCTGCCAACATCATTATACATCTAAAACCTTCACAAGGCAATAGAGTTGGTTGGATTCCTACTTTGTGGTTGCCAGTTTTATTAGATTGAATGATTATTACCCTTGTAGTTGTGAACACTTGATATCCTTACCCATACTTCGCCCAGAAGTCTTAAAAATTGCTTTTCTTAGGGTGAGGTGTGATACAATTCTTGGGTAGTAAGAATGATTTAACTGGGATTTCTTTTCACATGGAGAAAAAGCAGCTGGGACCTTCCTATTGAATCTGTGGCATCTGCCCATCCTGCTTGCTTGCATACATTGTCAATGGTGGAAAGTTTTTATGGTTAACATGATTGATAAACCGGCATTTTTAATAATCCATTGGCAGTGGGGCACCACTATGAATAATTATTGCTTGACATCATGAAATTATAGTTTTACTTGAAGTTTGGAGATAAATGTATTCAATTTGATCTTTCCTTCTTGGGCTAAAGTATGCCATTTTTTCCTTCTATAGATCATATATGTCATATTTGTTTTTGTAAGCACCCCAAAAGTGTATGGTTGGAACAAGGCTTGGATATGATGATGATGAGTAAACACCCAAAATTTATGTCCAGTTTGGAATAGCAAGTGAGAAGGGTATTTTATTATTTTAGTATTCTAATTTGAAAATTTTCGAAGAAGCCTCTTCTTTTAGATTGCCATATTTTCATGACCTGATCATCTGATTTTTTAGTCCTCTTATTGAGCTTGGTGCTAGTAGTTGTTCAAAGGGTTATTGGCTTTGTAAAGTTTCGTGCACTGGTCTTCCACTTGTGTTGCTACATTTTTGCTAGTTATAAAGAAACTGTTATCCATTAATTGATCACCTTTTATGATCCATATTGATTGACATTCCAAATTAACAAAAGATATGGCCCTATCATTAACTAGAAGATGCTAGCAGAACTGAATTCGTATCTTATCACCATTAGATGGGATAAAAGATCAGATAGACATAATTATGAAGGCAATCCAAAAATGACTCTTTATTTAACTTAATTCAATTACTTGGATATCTAATGAGCAAAGAGGACCTATTATAAGGCCGAAGGGTAGGGAAATTTCCTGTAATTCTCAGCGTTTTAGACAGCTCCCTAGTCATGGCAGTTTCATTGAGTCAATGGATTCGTACTGGTGCCTCTACTCTGATAGTTTTATTTCGTTTGCCTGTCTACTGCCAATGCATAATCTTCATCTGGTTTTTGCAGATTGAAGGGCTCCAAAGACATCCTAAGTATGGGGCACGAGTTGAGCACCGTGCTTATAGAAATATGTATGACGCCGTACACCGTATCTTGCAGATGGAGGGTTGGTCTGGCCTTTACAAGGGTATTTTCCCATCCATTGTCAAAGCTGCCCCAGCGGGTGCTGTTACTTTTGTGGCATACGAGTACACATCAGACTGGTTAGAGTCCATTTTGACATGAAGCTAACCATATTCCTCCCTCCCCCATTTTTGGGTTGACTTTTACCATTCTTTTTCGGTTGTAATGAAGCCCATTTGAAGGGCAAAAGGCATATCCATGTCTATTCAATTTGATCTATTTTTTGTTCAGTATGATACAACCCATGGGAAGAAAAAGATACTCCGAGGAAAAAAGGAATAAAAGTAGGTAGAAAAATGCGACATACGACCTGCATTTATCCCAGAATTGTTAATGCCATTAAACACATATAATACACAATTTCAAATGCAATTGTGGAATTTTGCAACCTAAAGCAGCGAGTGATATTAACCTTTTGATTTGATCCTGTGTTACGATCCTTGGTAGTATGCGATGTTAATGTGTAGTATGGGATGCTATTGGGGGGTATTTGTGTTTGGGTTCCCTTTTACAGTTGGCTTTTAGGGATGAATTCTAGGTGATGACATCGGTATTGCAGTGTTTGACCGAGACTAAGTGGGTACCAGGACTGTGGAACATGGTGGAATGTTACAATTCATTTGTCTTGTATTGATAGTATGAGATGTTAATACGAGGTATATATGCTGTTGTGGGGTATGTGCTTGGATTCCCACCCTCTAACAGTTAGGTTTTAGGGGTGAATTCTCCTAGAGCACGCAACATCCTGTACAAGAACATTCATGCCAATGTAATTATGTTTCAAGATCTACAGAAATGGAAGTGATGAATCACAAGAATAACCTCAGATCGTCTATATGCTCAAGGCCATTGCACGAATAGCTGAGGTTGCCTGGAGAATATATACGACCTGAGGCTATTCTCCGATTAACTATTATGGGGTTGTTGGACTCTGACCTGAAAGGGAAAAAAAACTGGAATTTTACAGCTTCAACCACATTAATTCATGGACTTATCCCCCTTAACTACGTCCTGGTTGTCTCAGTTGTTATCACGAGTTAAGCCTGAAAACTGATCTACGGAATTGCTGAACATCTGATGGTAATAGGTAAATCAAATTATTCCTTGCTGAACATGATGCATATAATAATACTAAAATACGTTCTTCGAATCAAATATAAATTTCCTCATCCAATCCCGGTGGAGAAACAGACAAACAAGAATTGTTGCTTCACTCGAATGCTCTTCCAATAGATGACAAATCGTATTAGAATAACAAGAAGAAAAATAATAAAATTCCGCATCACAACTATAGATTAACTAATAAAATATGACGAAGCAAATTCCCCTAGGCTTCCAGCTAACAAACTGAAAACTTGATGATTTATTGCTATCACTATAAAGAACCAAGTTATAAAAAGAGATATTAAAGGAAGAAAAAGGAAAATGAAAATGAAAATGAAAGAAGAGACTACCATGTATGTGCTTGAGACTTTTAGATGTCAACAATTTTCTGGTTAGAAGGGGTTCCTGCAAGCCATCCCCAAACCCCACCTGAGCTCTGCCTCTGCTTCGCATTCAAGGCAGCTTGCTCAGAAGCAGCTTTCTGCCGTTGGAGCAACTCAAGTTCCTTCTGCAAGGTATCCATTGCTTGAACCTTCTGTCGTAGTTCCGCAACATCAACCTGTTATTCAAAAATGTTGGTTTATAAGAGTCTTGCACAAGAGAATCACCATTTAGAAGCTTAAGACATATCTGATACTTGGTAGTTGGTTCAACTGAACAATCTTTGGTTTGGAAGGTTTGTAACCCATTACCTAATTTGTTTTAAAAAGTTCAAAAATTGGTTCATCCCTTTTCTTCAAACTGACTAAAACATACTATAAAACCAATGTTTTAAAAACTAACATGAGGCTGAACCGCTTTTTCCCTCTGGAATGGATCACGGGTAGTTCAACCATCTAGGTTGGACATGTCAGATCGTGCCACGACATCATGTGTATAACACCGTTTGTGTGTACATATATTATATATAATAAACAATATAGAATCACATTCTAGATGTAGTAATATAAAAAATTGAGATTGAGGCAAAAAAAAAAAAAAACGCAGTTCTTTTTGGCATCAGTGCTGAGAACATTGCACCGTTTTCTTAGAAAATAGTGCTTACTTTTTTTGTTTAGAACCAGTGCTGCCACATAGGAAGTTTTGTTTGGTACATGCTGGCACCAACATTATCAACATGGTCTATATTTATAATCCATGATCCATTGACTGGGATAAGTGGATCAACAGTTTTTAAGCTATCGGAGAGTTGGGGGTTTACCCAAACCAAAATTGTGGTCAGGCAAAGGTTTTACTAGTAAAACAAAAGACCAGTAATAGTAGTAGTAGTAATAATTAGGGGGCCCTAAAAAAATCAGGCTGGGATGTTTGAGCCGAGGTTTTAAAAACCAACCCGGAGGCCAGATCGTCTTTTCCTCTTGGTCCTGGGTCATTGGTTTGGCCGTCTGGGTTGATCGTGCCACACACACACACACAGATCTATATATATATATATATAGATCTGTGTGTGTGCGTGTTTTAGACGTCATATGTATTACTTTATATTTAATTTATGTTTTTCAATTCAGTTTTTAATTTTTTTATTTATAAAAATAATAAAAATTATAATTTAATGCCAAAAAGGGGTTTTTTTCATGAAAATAGCAGGGCAAGGCACAGGCACCTTGGGACATATAGATCTCGAAAAGCTACCAAAAAAAAAGCACTCCAACCGAACATCAGAGTGCAAAGTTATGGCCTCCAAAAGTTCGCATGCATTGAGTGTGAAACATTAGACCCAATGACCGGGTCAACGGTTGAACTGGTTAGGTCGGACAGTTCTTGACCAAGTCAACAGTTTTTTACCACCTGACGGATTTTGACAGTACTGGACCTGGAATCCTAGCCTGATGACGGTTCGAACAGTTCAACCAGCTGGGTCAATGACGGGTTGAAAACACTGGTTTTAGCTATATTTTAGCCCCCAAAAATTTTGTTTACCTATGGATGACTTACTAAGAAACTGGAAAGAGATTGCTTTCACTGCTAGATGCAAGAAGACTCTTTGTCCGTTCTGGTCCCCTCCCCCCTTGGGCTTTATAAAGCTGAATTTTGATGGCAGTAGTGTAAGGAATCCAGGGCCATCTGGGATTGTAGGAGTCTTCAAGAATGAGGAAGGGATTGTTACTGCTTTATTCTCTGGCCCTATTGGAGAAGGTGACTCTCTTAGGGCTGAGATCCTTGCAGCGCTTGAAGGAATTCGAAGAGCAAAAGATCTAAATATTAGTCGTTTGATTCTGGAAGGTGACTCGAAGGTGGTGGTTAATTGGTTGAAGRCAGAGGACAGTGGTTTGTGGAACTTTAACAATGAAAAAAAACAGTTCTTATGGCTGGGTAGGGACATTGAGATTCAGTACAGCTGGGTGAAGAGGAGTGCCAACTCATTTGCGGATGGGTTGGCCAAGCAAGGAGTGAATAGGGAGGCTGTTTTTTGGGCTAGTTTTTAATTTTCTTTGCTTTCCCTGTGCTTTCTGTTTTTGGGGAGCCAAGTTATTTTATCACCCTTTGTATTCTTTTCCCTCTATTCTCTTAATTTAATGAAATTGATGTTATTGATCAAAAAAAAATAAAACATTTTGTTTACCTTGCTATTACATCAAAAAAATTATAAGGGTTGAAAACAAAGTTTTTGCCATAAAAAGGGACAAATATAGTAACTGAAATACTTCAGTCTGAAAAGCTTTACATCCATTTTACAAAGAAACAAATATAACCATAAGTTCAAATTCCAATTTGTCCAATGATCCACTGTTGTTTACTATCTATCTTATGGGCAAGGGCCATCTTCTTTATGTATAGTTTGTACTATTTTGCTTTTTTCTTTGAATCATATTTATCCTGTTAGCATTGCATCCCAGTCCTATCAATTGAGCCAGAAACCCTTTTACCAGTCACTTTCTGGGTTGACCTTCAGGTTGGTTTTGTTAACTAAAGCTGCTACATGATAAAAATAAGACACCAAAATTTTCGACAGGTAACTGTCAAAACAGGTAATTGTTGTAATTTTTTATGTACCAATAAAAGTTAAATGAAGAGAACACTTAAAAGATGCTTCTACCGTGAGAAAAGAAAATTTCCCATGACTACACTAGAATCAAGCAACATCTAACTAAAAAGTAGTGAACAATAAGTTCTAACATAGTCAGCACCTACCTCAAGCTTAAAACATCTTGACTGCTCGGCAGCAAGTTGACCACGGACGGATTGAAGCTCCTACAAAATACAATGATGGCATTAATGACATTTAATGGAAAACCAATGGTTACTTGTGCAATTATTTTGCTATAGATGTTTTCAAAACTTGCACATGGATGATTTGATGTTGTGTTTTACAAGTCTGGTCAGATCACAGTGCCCCAACCCATGCTACTCCAGAAGCTTATAATGAAGGTAACCTTACAGTCTACAAGTCGGGGTTCAAAATACCGATACGCCCAATATGCCGGTATGGGCGTATCGGGCGAATCGATACAGTTTTCACACCTTTTTTTTATTTTTTTTCGCAACTGGTTCAGGGGGGGCGGTTTAGGTCTCCTCTACCCCCCGAACCGGTCAGACCTCCGATACACCCACTATAGGGGCGAATCAGAGGGGTCCCGGAATGATACGTATTGGCTGATACGGGCCGATACGTGTCGATACTTTGAACCTTGCTATAAGTAACTGCTTTTCGTTAACTTACCTAATTCTTAATTTAACTACATTGTTTCCATTCAACTAATCCAAAGGATCAACTTTTTAGATCCCTATGAATGTTAGAATCTAAAGTCTAAAACCCTACATATGCTTGTATACAGTGACAACTTAACTGTTGTCTTCTAAAAATTGATGATGAAACAGCCAAGGAGGAACGAAGTAGGATTAACAGGAGAATATAACCAGATATTCCAAGTTTCTAACTTAAGGAACAAAACAAAATTTTACTCGTCCTTCACCAGAAAATATATCCACATTTAATAATACTTGCCTTTGTAAGGTCCGTGGTTCGTGTTTCAGCCTCCGTCAACTCTTGCTTCAACTTAAGGGATTGTAACTGCTCTTTTGTGAGTGATGCTTCTAATTCTTCTTTCTCTGCTTTTAAGGCTGCTATAAGCTGATCACTGCTCTCTTTGCTTTTGATGTTCTGCATAAGAGATTCTTAGAATTTGAGAGGAGAATAGTAACTTAAGAGAGAAACTACTCCCAATTGAACCAAATTGATCATTACTGACCAATGAATTCAGGGATAGAAATTAGGGGTGCAACTCGGGTTGGCCCCAGTTAACAATTTACACTGTTTTTGGCTCGGGCTTCAGGTTGGGCCCATTGAAATTTTGACAAAATTCCAACCCTAACCTGCTAAAGTTGCACCCCTAATAGAAATATATCTAGAAGATCCAAGTTTCAGAAATATTTCTGCTTCTAATTACATGTTTAATTATTTTCTCTATATTTCTGCATTTAACTATCTACTAATTTCACAAGCATGAGAAAAGACTAGAAAATAAATGCATTCTGCAATATCATGTTACCATGGGATTTGAGTCAACATTGTCCATTACAATTTCCCGTATTTTCCCTTCCTGACCAGCTTCAAACTCATATTCCACATCTCTGGTAGCATTTGTTGCATTGTGAAGGGCAGCAACACTGTCTGGTATGGGGCTCTCCATTATCTTTGATTGCAAGGTTGATTTATGGCTTGGTTTTAGAACATGAACCTAACAATCAGCACAGAAATTAGAAAGAGAGAAATCAATTTATTAAGTTAAAGGACACAATACACAAATGGACCATAGTTACTCCTAACCTCATTGCTGTAGCGCCCATTGTATCCTCCAAATGACACAAGAATATCTTCACCATTGTAGGAGCTCAGGACCAAACTCAGTCCCTACAACAAGAGAAAATTTCAGCTATAATAGATAGGGGTGCAATTAGGGTCAGGTTGGGATAGGTATTTGTCAATTTTTCAATAGGCCCAAACCTTAACCCAAGCCCAATATAGTTGAAAATTTTCAAGTCATGCAACCCGACTAGCAGCCTTAATAATGGATCAACATTTAAAGTCTACTGCTGGCAACAAAAACAATTTGATAATTCTAGCAAACCAGGGTAAGTTAGTCCTTTCCAAAATGCATGTTGATCTCCAATAAAGCAAGGGTAACAGTTCAAGCCATGTTTAGAAACAAAGGTCTTCATTCATATTTGAACTCTGTAACTTTTATTAAATAGTCCTTGACCATTTAAAGGTTAGATCAGTTCTGAGAAAGAATCATCTAAATGCCCAAAATCAGGCGCCATCACAACAAAAAGGCTAGAGCATTTGCACCTAGAATGAGCAACCCATTCAGATGCATCCAAAGGTAGGATAGTTCATTAACAGATGATATGGTCATGGCTGGAGTCACTCATACTGAGTTGTATTGGAGGATTATCTTCCCATGCTAATCTTTCTGTGACATTATACATTGTCCAGTAGCCTTGTGGCTTTCTACAACTATGCTCACTCAAGTCTTGTCTTCTGGGGAGAGTTAATGAGTACTTTCTGAACATATGCACTTGAAAATTTTTAGCTTGTTTTTAGGAGTTAAGCATCTATTTCAAATCAGGGCATGTAACTCAGCTATCCCAATCTCAAGCCTGATGGTACTTAAATGGCAATGTTTTGGAGACACCTGCTGTCATGTATATTCATCATTTATCATCCAATTTATTGCATTAAATTAATTACATTCTTTATTACTGATGAAAAAATATAAATGCAAAGAACAAAAAATCATTATGAAACCAGAATGTGCAGTCCCTAAGCATTTGCATTGTAGAAGTTGCATACTGCAATTAGGATTTCAAGTAGTTGACATCCAAAATCAAAACAAATTTTTACGGTGATATGATGCTTTAGGAACATATTTGTACACACTGCAACAATTAGGATGTGACCTCCAATGGAACGTATTATATATGCACATTCACACACGGCAGATAATATGATCTATTAAAAAACAAAAGTTCCATTCCAATTCTTTTCCTTTTTTTTTATCAATAACTCGCAGATTTTATTAAAATAGATAAAAAACACAGGTACAAGAGAAGGGAGATAAACACTCTTATCTCACCATACAAAACAACAAAACAAAAAGTCAGTTACAAAATAGCCCAAAACAAAGAGTCCCTATAAACCCCTTGTTTAGCTAACCCATCAGCAAAGGAGTTAGCACTTCTCTTAACCCAATTTACCTTCACCTCAATGTTTTTTGTTAACCATTTGAACTTCCTCTTCTCATTGCTCTGGTTCCAAAAGTTAGCAGACTCTTCTCATTCCAGTTCTTTTCCTTCCCATAAATTCACATTTATGTAATAAAATATGCTTTTAATTCATCTAAATTTGATGATTCTGAATTTCTTATTCAAAGCTATTCAGATGAAAGACATTTAAAATTTTGCTTGACTCAGGTTAATAAGTGCGTCTTTGCTATGCACCATCTCCTCATCATTTCTCTTTAAATTGTTTTTCCTTTGGTTGTGTTTGGAAGCGATGTAAATCAAGAACGATGTAAATATTTACACCGGTTTGGTTTTGTTGGCGTTTGGAAGGAGTGTAAATCAAGATCAATGTAAAACTCCACTCTGGTTCGGTTTTGTGTGTGTTAGGATGGAGTGGAGTTTTAGATCGTAAATTGACATAAAACTTCATCTAAAGTAGAGTTTTACATTGATTATCAATGTAAATACTACATTGATAAAATCGATGTAAAATTCTGCTTTTCTCGTCACACTTTACAAAATTCAAGCAGTCACATGCCAACAGTTTGATGTACTTTTACACCGATGACATTTTACGTCAGTTCCAAACGCAGCCTTACCAAAAGGGAAAGAGATTTAGAGGAACATACCTCACTAGCAAGCGGCACACGACCTTGAACAGTAGTTACAACTGACCAAATAAGTGTAGACATGTTAAGGACAATAGTTTCTGAGACACCTGCTACAAGAAAGTGAAAGGCATGAGTATAAATTTCAAGTGTTAACATAAAAATGCAGCGTAGTTCCTCAGAATCAAAACTCAAAAGTGCTGACATTTTTAGCTCTGCCTTCCCTCACTACTCATTTACACATTTGCATTCAGAAAGTTCAATAACCAAAGACAAACAAAAAAAAAATTGAACTCTGTTTGACAACTTAACTAAGCCTTGGCATTCCTTGGGATGTAAATAACATTTGGCTTTCTTCTTTTAAATTGGAAAGTGGGATAAGCAGGTAATCTTTCTTTATGGTCATTTGTAGAGCTAAGATTCCTCATGCACCCCTAGGTCATTCCCCTTCACATTTGTTTGTAAATACAAGAGGTAAGGAATCTATTTACTCATTCAATGTGATGAACTAGGATGATTTGTTCCCACTTTCTTAGGTTTTAGAAATTACTTTCATTTTCCTCTTAAAAAACTGACATGATGACATAATGGTAGCTTTTTCTAGGCTCAGAGGAGCATACTTAATGTCAATAATTGCAATGCATACTTTAATTTGAACTATATTAAAAAAGAAACTTTCTAGAATATGTTTAACTGGAAGAATCAAGGTCAGAATTGCTTGTTTAGAGGTGGCAAGTGGCAACTAAGGAATGAGATCGGTTCCATCAGATGATATGCTAAGGAATTACTAGACAGTGGCAACCAAACCCAACTTTGATAAACTATTTTGCTTTCTCGGGCCCATTGGAACATGATAAAGAAGAGGTATTGGTTCTTATCGACAAAATTTACTGTCAAGCGAAGATCTCTTTTTTTTTATCAATAACATCATCTTCATTAAATTAAGAGAAGAGAGGGAATAAGTATACAAAGGGGGAGATAAAATAACTTAGCTCCCCAAAAACAGAAAACACAGGGAATGCAAAGAAAAATATTAAAAACTAGCCCAAAAAACAGCTTCCCTATTCACTNGGCCAACCCATCCGCAAATGAGTTGGCACTCCTCTTCACCCAGCTGTACTGAATCTCAATGTCCCTACCCAGCCATAAGAACTGTTTTTTTTTTTATTGTTAAAGTTCCACAAACCACTGTCCTCTGTCTTCAACCAACTAACACCACCTTCGAATCACCTTCCAGAATCAAGCGAAGATCTCTTGATAGAAAGTTCATGTTCATAACCTTATAAATGGGAACAAACAGCTGAACATTCATAAACCTTGGGGCAAACTTTTCCTTTTTTCTTACTATTAAAACTCAATACAGTAATAGCTGTGTTTATAAGTGTGCAAAAGTGAATGCACCATGCACTGATGCAAATGCAAATTTGTTCAAAAAGAAGGATGCAAACCCAGTTCAGTTTTGCACTCATAAATTTACAGTGTCTTGTTGGGTTCTGATGGGTGCAAATACGAATCTCAAGGCTGGAATCAACATATTTTACTTTGACCAACTTTAACTTTGAGTACAAAGTTTGCTTCCATTTTTTGGAAGCAAACTCTGCTCTCATTTTGAGTGCAAAAACAAATTTATCTTCATTTTAAGTATAAAACACATGCTTATCAAAAGCCAGAAAAACCAAACCATAGTGTGCAAATTCACTTTAGTTCTGCTTTTGCACTCTCAAATGCAGCCTATTGTTAAAATAAAAGGTTATAAGACCCCTCCAATCAAAGCAAGTCAAAACAAAGAGATAAAGATACATAGCTTACAGATGAAACACCATAGATACAGACATACAGTACACACATCATGATATAAAAAAAAACAGCAATGTCTACAGTATCTTTTTGCACTAGTGTGTTTGTCAAGAACCAGCAATCATTTACCAATAAGTCCTATGATACAAAAAGACAAAAGCTTTCATGACCAGAAATCGAAATACACGATAACATACCACTCTTATTATCACCTCCACCAACAATGAACCAGTTCTCTCCAACTGTAACACCTGCATGTCCAGCCCGTGGAGTAGGTATTTCACCTTGTTGAGTTGGTCTTGACCATTCCATCTGGCAACATCCATAACATGAACACTGTCAATGATAACATTCCATAAAATGCAATTAGACAGGTGCCAGAGAAAGCAGATAGCTTACACTCTGCAAGTCAAGAACATGCAGATCATTAAAGCATGTAGCATGTGAACCCCCACCAAAGATAAGAAGGTACCGCTCTGCATGCACTGCAGCAGCATGATCTGACCTTGGAGAAGGAGGGACTCCCCTACAAAATAATGAAGGTAAGTAAGATTCCAGTTTCATTGAAATTAAAACCTAATATGGTCATTCTCTTACAAGGTACAATTAGCTCCATGAGTTGGTCTGAAGTTTGTATTAGGTACAAATAAAGAAGATATTTGAGAAGAGTAATTTTTGAAGACAATAAGAGTAGATATATGATTAACATGGAGAAAGAAAAGGCAAATAAATAGATAAAATCACATCAATTTATAAGGGAGTGGCAACAGTCATCATACATTGTGCTAATAAAGGGGTGGAAGTGTTCAAACTTCAAACACATTGAAGATATGGGACAAATTTGTTCTGAACTCATTCTATATCATTGGTTTCTAATAGGGGGCACAAATGTGAGTTTTTGAATTCAAGAGAAGAGTCTTACACAGCATCAATTTCATCCCAGGTCATGGTCTCAAGATCAAGAACATGCAGATCGTTCAGGAGAGATCTCTTTGCATCTTCACCACCAAACATGACTAATGTTGTACCAACTAGAGTGACTGACTGACCACCACGTGAGACCTGTAAAATGTAAGTAAATATATATGAAATAAACAAAAATATCATGGAAACAGAGAAATAACAAACCAAGTGAAATGAGGTAGGCAAGATGGTACTTCAAGAAATAAAAATGTTCCTTGTAAAGAATGCAATCACAAAACAGCACACAAAATACTTAAAATCTAATCATGCATTTTGAAGTTTTTATCAAAATTATGTTTTTAGTGGATCCTGAACTCTAGATGTTAGTGGGAAATCATCCAACCCTGATAAAGCCATACTTACAATTCATATGGTTCCATTATTATTTTTTGTTAGGGGAGGGGGGAAATGTGTATAAAATACCGGTGCTTTTCCATAAGTCGTTAAGGTTGACCACGTACACGTTTGCAGATCGAACGCCTTCACTGTCATGAGAAAACAAATTAGAATAAGTAAAAAGCATAAGAAAGATGACACGTTGCTAAGTTAAAATATGACTATATGAACAAGAAAACAATATGATTACCTGTTACAGTCTCAGAAGGGTCCTTTGTATGTCCCGCAATGGAAAGAAGTTTATTTTCCCACAGTATCTACAGGAAAAAGAAATGATGAACTAATGCCACTATCCACTAAAAAAGGGTCATGTACCAGTCAAAAACATTCACTAAAAGTGGACATTGGCATCACACTGAATTCTGAGTATTACACACAACTGATTTACTAGTTCCTTGCAGAACCTCACATGTAAGTTAGAAAACCATAATAGCAAATTCAAAACCTCATAACACACTAACCAAGGAATGACCAGCACATGGGGCCGATAGTACTGGAGATGAAGATTCTGAAGACTCAGTTCCCGCCCTAATCTCTACCTTGGACCATGTCAAACTTCTCAAATCCAAAACCTGCATTCACCCAAAGTTGAAGGAAAATCTTATCTATGGCAACCTGGGCACATAAGCGAAACTGAAAAACTAGTTAACTTAGCACTGGCAACCTATGCTATCCAAATATGGCAAGAACACAACTAGACAAAATATAGAATTTACACTAAAACTTGAAGTATCTAACTCGACGTGACATGACACCATTGTATAGGTATCCAAGTATCATATATGGCCAAAAGGCAAGGTAAATAAAATAATTATCTACAACCACAAATCTGTGCATGTGTGCATTGAGAATCTCCTACAATAATACAGGAATCCGGTACATAATAATTCTGGAGCAATAGTTCCTTCATACATTTGTTTATTGGAAACCAACAGTAAAATTTATTCATTTGTGGAAAAAGAATGTGTTATGTACAAAAAGTACCAAGCACTCCAAAAGAAAGTGGCTAACTTCTACTACCACCTAGCCCCTTCCTGTAGTGATTACTATTAGTGAGTATATAACTGTACCCTCCATTGTCTGAGGGCCGTTCAATAAAGGTTGAAGTGGCTGAACTGAATGACTGATTGCTTTGTCATTCACTAAATTAATTAATTAATAAAATATTACCAGTAAAGAAGAATAAATTTTATTAAGTTGAAAAAAAAATACAGCCAGCAGGAGAATACAAACACAACAATTGAAAAGAATTACAAAACTGCCCAGAATAGATCTTGTCTGTACACTCCTTGTTTTGCTAGCGAGTCAGCATCCCATTTGCAGTCCTAATCCAAGTGAAAGTGGCATTGAGCTCCCTTGCTAAACTTTCAATCTCTCGCAAGGAATGTCTATAAATCCAGGGAGCGTTACCTCTGAAACTGGACCAAGAAATCACCAGTTTTGAATCTCCTTCAACCTCCAAATTTTTAAAATCTGCTTGTTTGGCTAGTTTTAATCCCTGCAAAAGAGCATGAAGCTCAGCCTTTATGGAGTCACCTTCCCCTATAGGCCCTGAATACATAGCCAGAACTTTGTTTGTTGAGTCTCTGAAAACACCCCCTATACCTGCCAATCCCGGATTCCCTATGGAACTGCCATCAAAGTTCAAACTTTAACTTATTGGCAGGGGGTTTCCATTCCATCACCATCTTTTCTTTCTTCTTAGTTGAACATGCCACTTCTTTCCAAGCCCACAGGATATCAGCCACAGAGAAGCTTTAGAACAGCTTGAGTGTTTTTATCCAATGAGCAACTTTTATCTTTACAGCTTCCACCAACTCTTCTTTTGGTCTGTGTAGAAACCACTGATGTGGTCCCCACCTCTTTCTATTGTACTCGTATACAACTACTAGTTATTTAAGTGTCAGTCCACAATTAGTTAGTCTTTTATTAGGACTTTAATTGTTGTCTTTTATTAGGATTTTAATTTTGCCATGTAAGCAGTCTTATCCTTACTTCAGAATTAATATAAATAGAAAGAGGGGGCGGCAGATTAAGCATCCTCTTCTTTTCTGAAATCCTTCCTTCGAAATCTTCTTCTCTTCTTTTCTCTTTCTCCTCTCATTCTCTCCTTTCATCCTCTTAATTTCCCGTTGATTATACACCACAGCTTGGGCTATCAGTAGTCTCATACGACTACATGGTATCAAAGCCAACCTAGGAAATCTTATGATAGTCTGACATGGCCGGCTGCATAAGAATTTCCTAGGGTTGGAACATTTCCAGCAAAAAGGATCATCGGCTGAGTCTTGGAGATTGTTGGTGAAGCATCAGAGGATGACCAGCAATCAGGAAGAGTTAGAAGGAAGAACCCTCAAGATTAGGGTTCAGACTTGTTTTTGAAGGTTGCGGCCATAAAGTCAGAAGGAAGAACCCTCAAGATTAGGGTTCAGACTTATCTTTGAAGGTTGCAGCCAGAGTTTTGCTGAAGTAAGTCAATCTTTTCTATTAAAAGGATTACCTTTTCTGGTTATTTCAAAAGGTTCGACTGAAAGTTTTTTCCTCCTGAACTGTTCTTGATACATTAAAAGAATAGTTTTTTTGTTACTTTAAGAGGTGCGGCTGAACTGGTTGTGTTCTTGGCTTGTTTCTTGACCTTTGTTCTAGGCTCAAGATTCTAGTTTCTTGACTGTCGCCAATTCTAGGGCTGCTGTTAGTTTCAGCCTTGCACTCTCAGCCCTGCACTCTAAGGTTATCTTTTTTGAGTGGATTGCCGACCTAGAAGGATAAAGTAGGTTTGGCTGATTGTAATTACCCAGTCTCAGTGATACAAAAGGCATTTGTTAATCTTTTCTTGACAAAGAATAGAGTTTAAGAGCCAAGGGGAAAACTATTTAGGGGCTGGTGGTGCTAGTAGCATACCTGAGAACAGTTTTCAAATTACCACTATAAAATTTGATGGGTCAAACTACCTAGAGTGGGCCCAATCAGCCATGATGGCTACTGGGGGTAGAGGAAAACTAAGTTATTTACTGGGAGATGTCAAGGGACCATCCAAGGAGGACCAAATATATACCAAATGGGTTCAGGAGAACTAGTTGGTTATGACATGGCTGTGTAACTCCATGCAACCACATATCAGCCAAAATTATTTATGGGCAAAAACAGCTAAAGAAATTTGGGATATCATGAAAGAAACCTACTCCCAACCCCTCAATGTTGCTAGGGCCTATGAGCTAAAATGTAAGGTGAATAACCTTAAGCAAGGAGAGAAGCCAGTCTCGGTTTATTTTTCCACCTTGAAATCCTTGTGGCATGAGATTGRTCACTTAGAAACAATTGAGTGGGAAAGCCAGAAGAATGCACAAACCTACAGAAAGCAGGTTGAAACCAATAGGGTATTTGAGTTTCTAGCTGGTCTGAACTCTTGAGTATGACATTATGAGACAACAGCTTCTGACAAGAGACAGTGTGACTCTATCACAAGCTTACTCTCTAGTGCATAGTGAAGAAAGTAGAATGAAAGTTATGTTACAGCATTCGCCACTTGAATCAGCCTGGGCAGCAACTAAACCCAAGTTTGGGGGGGATAAGGAGAGAGATATGAAGAAGGAAGACAAGAAGGACCTAATATGTGAACATTGCARGAAACCTAAGCATACCAAAGAAACCTGTTGGAAGCTACATCCTCATCTAGTTCCCGCAAAACTCAAGAACAAAAAGGGGAATGCTAATACAGCTGTTACTATTGATTGAGCAACCTCATCAGGCACAAGAGCAGCACCACTAGACACTCTAGCTGCTATCCGAGTTGCCTTGACTCAGTTGGAAAAGGAGGTTGGTAATTCAGCATCATCATCTCAACCAGTCACAACATCAGCTCCTCCCACCTCAACATTTGCTCATTCAGGTACACGGGCCTCAGCTTATCATGCTTCAGCTCCAAGTAACACTGAACATTGTTGGGTAATAGACTCAGGTGCATCTGATCATATGACCAGTTTGCCTTCACTATTTACTACCTATCACTTATCCTCTGGTAAAGACAAGGTGTCTATTGCTAATGGATCACTTGTTCCCATTTCTGGCAAGGGAGACATCAAGTTGTCTAGTGCCATTTCCCTATCTTCTGTTCTGCATGTTCCTAAACTTAGCACCAATTTACTTTCAGATAGCAGCATTACTAAAACCCATAATTGCTCAATAACCTTTTTCTTGATCGATATGTTTTTCAGGACTTGGAGACAAGGAAGGTGATTGGGACTAGCCGTGAGACAAATGGAATCTATCTGCTTGGAGGAAGTTCACAGTGGGACGGTAGTGAAGTTACAGGGTCTTTTGTTTCTCAGCCTATTGGTCAAGCCATGCTTTGGTATAACCGATTGGGTCATTTATCCTTTAGGTCTTTGAAAAGCTTGTTTCCTAGTTTATTTGAATCTATCCAGATGTCCAGTTTAAAGTGTGAAAGTTGTGAGCTTGCAAAGCATTGTAGAACAACCTATTCATTAAGTAATAAGAGAAATAATGTTCCTTTTGACATTGTGCATACCGATGTTTGGGGACCATATCACATCACTGCTATGGGGGGTACAGATACTTCTTGCTGTTTGTTGATGATTACACCCGATTTTCTTGGGTCTACTTGATGCGTTCTTGAGATAAGGTCCCTACCCTAACCCAGACCTTTCATCAGATGATTTTAACCCAGTTTGGGGTAAAAATCAAAATTTTCAGATCCGATAATGCGAGAGAATACTTTAAAACATCACTAGCCTCTTATTTTCTTGACCATGGGATTATCCATCAGAGTACCTACCCTCATACCTCTCAGCAGAATGGGGTGGCTGAGAGAAAGAATAGGCACATATTGGAAGTAGCTAGAAGTATCATATTCAACTCCAATGTGCCTATAAATTTCAGGGGAGATGCCATTCTCACAGCTGTGTATCTCATCAACTGAATTCCTTCACGGGTTCTTGACATGAAACCCCCATTCACTCATTTATATCCTGATAAAGAGTTGTTTTCTGTCCCTCTTAAAACCTTTGGTTGTACCTGCTTCGTGCAAACTCTTGGCCCTCACTGTTCCAAATTTGACCCTAAAGCCTCAAAATGTATTTTCCTTGGTTATGCACAAACTCAAAAAGGATACTGCTGCTACGAACCTGCTTCAGGAAAGAGATTTGTATCCATGGATGTAACTTTGAGGATGTACCTTATTACTCTAGGGTTTCTTCTCAGGGGGAGTGTAGTACAATTGGGGTTAACACATCAGAAGTCTCTTTACCTGTTCCATTGAGTGAAGAGGGATGTAATGGGGAGAGTTGTCAAAAATGTTGGGATTTGAGAGTTTATCACAAACGATGGAGGCAGGTTGATTTCGGTCATCAACAGTCCAGAACAGCCCCAATTCCTTCTGAAGATCCAAATCCAGGTACTACATCTCTTCCAGCTCCCATTACAAATGAGCCTTCTGCTCTTGAGCCTTCTCCATCTTCTGAGCCCTCACTTCCATTGAATGACCTTGACCTTCCCATTGCAGTCCGTAAAGGCAAACGCCGTTGCACCTCATCCACAGTCCATTGTATCTCACAATTCTTGTCCTATGATCACATGTCTCCCTCTTACAAGTCCTTTCTTACATCAATTGTTGATATTCCCATTCCCAGAACAGTACAGGAAGACCTGACCATTCCTGAGTGGAAAGATGCAATGAAGGTAGAAATGGATGCCCTTCTGAGAAACAATACCTGGAAGCTAGTTGATCAACCCAAAGGGAAAAAACCAATTGGATGTAGATGGGTGTTTACTGTGAAACATAATGCCGATGGTTCCATTGAAAGGTATAAGGCCCGGTTAGTTGCAAAGGGATTTTCTCAGACTTATGGTATAGATTACTATCAGAGTGTTATTATCTCTTGCAGCCGGTTACTCTTGGCCCTTGTTCCAAATGGATGTTAAAAATGCCTTACTCAATGGAGACTTGCAAGAAAAAGTGTACATGCAGCCACCTCCTGGTTTTTATAGTACAGAGACAGGTAAGAAGGTTTGTCGATTGAATAAAGCTTTGTATGGACTAAAACAGTCCCCCAGAGCTTGGTTTGATAGATTCAGACAAGCCCTTGAAAAGTTTGGCTATGTGCAGGCTCAATCAGATCACACTTTGTTTATTAAGAAAGTTGATACTTCCTTGACTCTACTTGCTGTATATGCGGATGACATTGTAGTAACAGGGAGTGATAACAGCGAAATTGAGTCTCTTGAGAAACTTCTCCATCAAGAATTTGAGGTAAAGGACCTGAGAGAGCTACGATATTTCTTGAGTATTGAGGTAGCTCGGTCCAAGCACGGAATCTTTGTTTCTCACAAGAAGTATGCCCTTGATTTGTTAGAAGAAACAGGAAAGTTGGGTGTTAAGCCAWCTGAYACACCTATTGAACAGAATCACAAGATTAGTGCAGAAGGTGGAGAGCCTCTTGAAGATAAAGCTATGTTCCAAAGATTAGTTGGTAAACTACTATATCTTTGTCTTACACGACCAGACATCAGCTATGCAGTCAGTGTTGTTAGTCAGTATATGCACTCTCCCAGAACTACCCACCTACTTGCTGTTGAGAGGATATTGGCATAGTTAAAGAGGTGTCCAGGCAGAGGTGTACTATTTAAGGATAATAGTCACATGAAGATGGAAGTTTACACAGATGCAGATTGGGTCGGTTGTGTTGATGATAGAAGGTCTACCTCTGGATTTTATGCCTTTGTAGGAGGTAATCTTATTTCTTGGAGGAGTAAGAAACAAAATGTTGTTTCTCGTTCCAGTGTCGAAGCTGAATATCAGTCCATGGAAAATGGTGTGGCTGAAATACTATGGTTGAAATCATTGTTTGATGAATTGGGTATTACCTATGAGAAACCTCTAATGTTGTACTGTGATAATCAGTCTGCTATTAATATAGCTCATCACCCGGTACAACATGACATAACCAAGCACATTGAAGTCGATCGACATTTTATTAGCGAAAGGGTTGAATCTCAAGAAGTTTGTCAACCATATATCAGCTCCAACATGCAACTTGCTGATCTTCTCACCAAGGCTGTTTCAAAGAAGAAGTTAGAAGCAGATCTATGCAAGTTGGGAATGACAAACATCTATTCCCAACTTGAGGGGGAGTGTAGAAACCACTGATGTGGTCCCCACCTCTTTCTATTGTACTCGTATACAACTACTATGTGGTTCCCACCTCTTTCTATTGTTCTTGTATACAACTACTAGTTATTTAAGTGTTGGTCCACAATTAGTTGTTAGTCTTTTATTAGGACTTTAATTGTTGTCTTTTATTAGGATTTTAATTTTGCCATGTAAGCAGTCTTATCCTTACTTCAGAATTAATATAAATAGAATGAGGGGGGCGGTTGATTAAGCATCCTCTTCTTTTCTAAAATCCTTCCTTTGAAATCTTCTTCTCTTCTTTTCTCTTTCTCCTCTCATTCTCTCCTCTCATCCTCTTAATTTCCTGTTGATTATACACGACTTGGGCCGTCAGTAGTCTCATACGACTATAGTCTGCATTTTCCATTAAATATTCTTGCATTCCTTTCCCCCCAAATCATCCATGCCACAGCTGCCCTCACTGATATCCACATTGTTCTTCCCTTTGTCGGTTGCCTTAGGAAGTTTGGGTTGAAGAGGCTCACTACATCCTGTGGGGAGCTCCACCTGCAACGAAACAGAGAGCAAATAGACTTCCAAACAAAAAGCACACAAGGACAGTGGATCAGTAAGTGAGAGAGGGATTCACCATTCACAAAACAAAGGAAGCACACATGAGGGAGAGGCACATATGAGGCCTCCTCATTTGAAGCATATCACAGGTGTTCACCTTTCCAAGGAACATTTTCCATCAAAGAGTTTGAACTTTGGGTGGAATGGGCTTACTCCAAACCTCTTTCACCAAAAAATCCCCCCCAGAAGAATGGACAAGGGAAGGGTGTTAAAGAATGCAACACAGGAAAAAGAGACATCGGAAGAAGTGGACCAGACTCTAGTGTCCTCCAAAGATTGGACTAGAAAAGCTGAATTGAGGTTATCAAAAAGGATTAATAACCTTTCACACTCACAATCCCTTAGACCTCTCCTAAACCAAAAGTCCCAATTCGCACCGGATTGAGAAAAGGTGATGAAACTTGAGATAGGTCTCTTCTTATAGTCAAAAATCAAGTAAAGATCGGGGAAAAGAGAACAAAAAGGAGAGTCACCCCACCAAAGGTCTTCCCAAAACAGAACCCTAGAACCACAACCCACATCATGACTAATGAAATTAAGAAAAGTTGGATATACCTCTTGAATTTCTTTTCAAGGAGAGTTCAAGGTAGATGTCGAAGCAACCTTTGCATCGCAGCCATTATTCTTAGCCCATGAATGCTTTCAATAACCTTGTGCCACAGCCTGTTTCTTCCAATGGAAACCTCCAAAGCCGCTTTCCTAGCAACAAAGAATTCCTATGAATTAAATTCCCCAACCCTAAACCTCCCTCTTCTTTTGTCTTGCAAACTTCTTCCCACTTTACTAGATGGTCTCTCTTTTCATTCTTGGGCTCCCAGAGAAAGTCCCTCATAAGTTTCTCTAACTCCCTTGCTACCCTCACTGGGACTCTAAAAGTGGACAAGAAATAAACGAGGAGGTTCGCTAATGTTGCTCTAATTAAGGTTATCCTTCCACCAATGGATAACTAATTTCTCTTCCACATAGCCAATTTCTTCATAAATCTCTCCACCACTAGTTTCCAGAAAACCTCTGATCTAGGGTGTCCACCCAAGGGTAAACCTAGGTACTCTAAAGGCCATTGTTTGATCTCACACCCTAACATCTCTGCTATCACCCTCAGACTTTCATCATCCAGATTTATCCCTGCTACACAACTCTTTACCCAATTAATCTTCAAAGTGGAGACTGATTCAAAGGAACTAATGACTTCTCGCAGATTTAAAGCAGATTCAAGGTTGCCTTCCTCACAAAATAGAATGGTATCATCAGCAAACTGCAAATGAGTTACAGCAACCTCCAAGCTTCCTACCGTCCAGCCTTTAAACAGATTATTCTGATCTGCCTTCAAAATCATCCTGCTTGGGACATCTACAATTAATGTGAAAAGAAAAGGAGAAAGGAGGTCCCCTTGCCTCAATCCCCTTTTAGCCAGAAAGTAATCTCTTACCACACCATTAATCAAAATCGAATATTGTACAGACCTTAGACAACCCTTCATCCACTTCCTCCACCTCTCCCCTAACCCAACTTTCTCCATGACTACCAAGAGGAAAGACCAATCCACAAAGTCATAGGCCTTCTCTATGTCCAGCTTACACACCAAACCCTTCCCTTTCCTCCTCTTTTCTACAACACATTCATTGGCCACCAGGATCGGGTCTACAATTTGTCTCCCTTCAACAAAGGCTGCTTGTTGTTGTGAGATTTCCGCTAGTAACACCCCCTCTTTAGTCTCCTTGCTAGCACTATGATTTTATAGAGACTACCCACATGGCTAACAGGTCTGAAATCCTTGGGAACTTTTGCTTCCTTCTTCTTAGGGATTAAAGCAATGAAAGTTGAGTTTATTCCTTGGGAGATTTCCCCTTCCAGAAAGAATTCATTGAAAACTTCAAGGTCTCTTTTGATCAACTCCCAACACTATTGAAAAAAGGCCAAGGAGAAACCATCCGGCCCAGGGGCCTTTGACCTATCCATTGGGAAGATTGCCTCTTTTATTTCCTCTGAAGTAAAAACACTCTCCAAAGCTTTTGCCTCAGCTTCAGACACCTTATCCCACTGAAGATCTGGAGGCAATAGGCTTCTCTCCCCCTGGTTCAGATAAACACTCTTAAAATGGTCAACAAAGGTCATTAATCACTCCTTCCTTGGTAGTCTCTATGCCATCCACCTCCAACCTATCAATCTGGCTTTTCCTTCTTCTTCCACAGGCTAAGGAGTGAAAAAATCTTGTATTGCCATCCCCTTCTAGGAGCCATTTGCATCTAGACTTCTGCCTCCACAAAATCTCTTCCTTTCTAAGGATCTCTTCTAAATCATATTTTAGCTTCCACCTTTCCTCTCTCCCTTCGCTACTCAACAATCTAAGAGCTTCTTTTTTATCTAACTCCTCAATTCTTGACAGAATTTTTCCTTTTGACTCCTCCACCTTCCCAAAGAGGTTCTTGTTCCAATCCTTTACTTTCTCTTTTAAACCCCTTAGTCTCCTCAAGAAATTATCCCTTTCTTACCTCATCCTCTCTCTAGCTCCCTCCACCAACAGTTGGTATTCTCTACAAAGGTGGGATCCTCTAGCCACATGTTTTCAAACCTGAAAGAAGAGGGGCCACCAAGCAATGTTCCTTGGGTTAGACAAATAGGGCAATGATCCAAAGTAACCCTAACCAATGCTTTGGAAACAAGATCCTCCCACATAATCTCCCAATCCACCGAAATATTTGTCAACACTCAACTTCAGTTATGGCCATTAAGGAGCTCAGGACCTCCTTAATAATTTAATCATTAAAGGACAAACCAACAAGTCATTGTTCATCAACTTCAATTGTTATCAAACAGTCCCTTGGTGTAATGGTAAAATCTCTGGCCAACAAGCATGAATGGGGGTTCAGGTCTGAGTAACCACTTTGTGACAATAAAAGAAGAGAAGAAGAAGATAAGAAGAAGGTTAGGATCCAGTCTACTCCTCCCAAGACTCCAGATAGATGGGACAACATTAGGTAATTGTGTTTATATTTACCCTTTCCTTGGACAAAGTAGCAGTAAAACCATTTTCTGGCCTTTAATCCCATTTCCAGAGAAAGTGTTTTATCTCTCATGATACGTTAATATTGTCAGAGGGTGGGCCTTGGCACAACAGTTGGGTTGCTCCATTGTAACCTGGGTGACCAGGGTTCGGACCTTGGAAACAGCTTCTCTGTATGTGCAGGGTGATATGTTGATATTGCCAGAGGGTGGGCCTTGGCGCAACGGTTGGGTTGCTCCATTGCAACCTGGGTGACCAGGGTACATCTGTCCCTCCCCAGACCCCACATTGCCAGGAGGCTCGTGCACTGGGCTGCCCTATATGTTGATATTGCCACAATTCTTGGCTATTGTTCTTAATCCATCCCACCACCACCCTAGAGTCCCCTTCCACCTTTTGGTTCCCTGACAATTCAGCTCTCATGGAATCCCCATTAACAATAGGCCCTGATATAAGTCCTTCATACATTATAAGAGACAATACAGGTTCAACAAATAGCTGGTCATAAACATGTATGTATATGTATTAAAAAAGTTCAAAAAATGGCTCACTATTTACACAAATGTTGCAAAAAGGAAACTACCACTACAAGCAAATAGAAAGCATACCTGGAGATCATTAAGGTAACGACCATTATGGTTTCCACCAAAAATATACATTTTATCTTGAACCACTGCTGCTCCGTGCTACAAAGATTGAAAGGACTCGGTAAAAGAATGGTTCACATTTTTTGATACAAAAGCAGCACATAAATAAGAACATGAACAGAGCATTAGGAGTGCTCAAAAGAGGATTGATACCTCATATCGGGCTTTTGGACGTTGACCAGATATAGAAGGTGCAATCCATTGATCATAAACCCCAACTGAACCAAGGCCCTCCAAGACAACATCCTTATCTTGAGTCTCCAATAGACTCCCATTTTCAGCGGAAATAGTCTTTGGCTCAGGAAAAGAGTCCCCATTCTGAGTGACAACTTCAAATTTTTGAGTCTGAAAAAATAATAATCAAAACATAGTAAAATATGGCCTCCACTGTGAAAACAGAAAAATGGTAGGCAGCCCTACCAAAAAAAATTGTTTGCTTAAAAGCATGGTTGTTATAATTAATAGTGCCTTGTTCACTTTTTCCTGGCTAGAAGGGTATGGAATTGGAAATATATATATATAAGCATTCACAAAAAGAACTGGAAAACAGGAGAATTATCTGGAAAATACAAAAGACAGATGCCCCTATTTGAGCACTAGACAAGCACATTCACCAGTTTTGCTCCTCTGGAGATGTGGGAACAGGATACACGGTGTCTCCTAACAAGGAGAAAAGCATATAAAAATGTACAAATTCACCAGTTTTTCTCCTCCGGAGACAACATGGGAACAGGATATATGATGTTCCAACATGGATCTCCTAACAAGAAGAAAAATCATATAAAATGTATGACTCAGAGCTTGAAATAGATAAAAACCAAGCATTCTAGGTGTTTCCATTATTAACATGAATCCATAATCATAAGATTATACTGTAAAACAGAACCTGCAATAAGGTTCTTGAGATTCCCATTACGGATTATTGATAAATCTAGACTTGAAAGGGCAACCCATAGAGAACCAGATTTTGGATATTTGTACAAGGCAGCTCCATTGTCATCTTTGCGAGTTCAACAAACACAAACTCGTATTCATAACTTGTGTTTATTTTCTGGTGGAGAGAGAGGGAGGGAGGGGAGGGACGTCCAATGTGTATAAATTTGAACTCACATTCATCTCCACATCTACAACAGGCTCGACAACATACTCAGGAACTCTTGAATACCACCCCGGATCTTCTTCCTACTCAAACCAATGATACAAAAACAGTCAGCTATTGGAGAGTCTAAAATACATTGCAACAAAATGAATCTTAACTTTCTGTACCTCCAGGATTTTCACAAAAAGGCGCATCGCCTCTGTTGAAGCCATGTTTCCAAGCCCATTCCAACTATAGCAACAGAAACATCTTTCAGAATTCAATAATTAAGAAAGTAAAAAAAAAATGATGAAGGAATTAGACACATAATGATTGCAGATATAAAAACACATGAAGATTAATTGATCAATGGAACCTTAAGTGTAAATAGACATGATTCCTTTCCTTCTTTTACTTTAAAACCAATGCTCTTTATACAAGTGTCAGATAAAAGTTTCTATGGTACAGCTTGATGAAGAAATTATATAAAGGCATTATGGTTATCAAATTCATTTAAAAATAAAAGTTAAGGAAGAATTAAAAAAAAAAAAACACCACTTAGACTCAGTAGATAATTTTTCTAAGCTTTTCTTATCAGTATTCTCAAAACCTCATTTGTTAACATGTCAGATGAGATCAATTGCAGCTTCTTGTAGTAATAAAATTATGTCCATGAAAAAAGTTCCAAACATACAATTATTTTGCATGTAAGCCAATAAAATTCTAGGAGATTATCAGAAAGACATCTGGGAAGAGGTGTTTATGTTGTTCCTATAGCCACTCTACCAGTATAATATGTGGGTAAAATAAGCTATGAGAATGTCTTGGACTAGAATATACTCTAAGGTATATTAGGAGGAAAAAATCATGTATAAAACAGAAGCGCTGTTGGAGTTGCAGAGCAGAGTGCAACTTTAGAACTTGCAACAAGGTATTCCTAAAAAGAGGTTCAGGATGATGAGATTTAAATAATGGTTACAAAGGACCATTAAGCTGTTTGCATGAGAAGGAATACTAGGTTTTTACCTTGGGGAGAAGAGTCATAAACCCAAGTACAGGTATTTTCAGCACTAGAGGCCAGTGAAGATTCTCAAAATCAGATTAAGGCTTGTTATGGGACAACTTCAGTTTGAGTTTGGTAGTTTGTTAAGCAGGAAGCAGATAGGTATACTTCTAGCATACGTTTTGGGGAACCTGGCAAAAAAGGTTTGGAATTTTGATTTTGAGATAAATTTCAATGCTTCAATGGAATCCTCCCAATTGCCTTTGCACCCCACACCCCAAAAGAAAAAAGTTGAATTTCCATAAAGCTGAATTTGATGGCTGCAGTTTGGGAAACACAGAAAGATCCGGAATAGGGGAAGCCTTTAGAAACAGCGAAGTAAGCATATTGGCTCTATATTCAAGATCGATAGGACATTGGAACTCAATTAGAGCAGAGTTGATGGCAGTTCTACGTGGGCTGAGGCTTGCTTCATCCTTGATAACAGAAACTCGAGAGGTAGAAGGGAACTCAAAATGTAGTTTGCTGGTCAAGTGGTTATGCAAGAAGAAGACAGGTCCATGGAACAAAACTAAGAACTATCTATAAATGAACTCCAAAATCGGAGGTGCTAATAGGTATTGGTTGTGTTGGGGTTTGATGCCCAAAGAAAGCAATGGGGTGGCTAGCATGGATTATGGTGCTAGGTACAATGATATACGTACCATTCTTTCATCCATATCAATAAAAATTGAACTTTTAATGATCAAAAAAATTCAAGGCATCAAAAAATGAATAAAAGCTACATGAGATCCAGATGGTCAAAGTTGTAAAAGATGGAATCACCTTACTACTGTTGTAACTGATCTGGTTATTTAGACCACAAAGGGAGAGTGAGAGCCAATATTTGTTGCTAAATCCCTAGACAATATTCCAGAGGATTGACTTGCTATACATGGGGACATGTCAGGTGTCCAGGAAAATGAATCTATGAGCAATGGTGCAGATCAGGATAAACTTACACAAGTCTCGAAACAATGCAAGGCAGAGCAGAGGTTGGCACAAAGGTATTCAACAAAATGCTGATAGGGGCACAGAGAAGGAATAGGAAGATCAAGCAAAGGAAGGTAATCAGAAGCTTTCTAACACAAAATTCAAGATATGATGGAAATGGAACAAGAAAATGAAAAAGAATGTGATGATGAAAGGTTGTATTTTCCTTGGCCTTAGCCAAGGGTAAACCAATGGAGTCATGACAATCAAGAGATTGGAATCCATGACAATGTGAACTTCCTTTTTAGTAGATCTTGTCGTTACAAAGCTTATGGCCAGTCCTGCAAAGAAAGGTGATCCTATGGATGAGAACCTAATTGAAAAAAATATACCCAAGGAGACAAATGGCTCAAATTAGGATTGGGTGACAGTGGAAAGCAAGATGAAGAAAAATAACTCTAAATCCAAGAGTATCCAGGAGATAACTCAATCAGGAAATGTTCGTAGATCCTCTAGAATAAACAAAGATTACCACCCCCGTTACTCTTAAGTTACTTTTGTTCTTTTGTTTGTTTAGCTTTTCCTTTGTATCAAGCTCCGACTCCTATTTTTGTTTCAAGGGTAAGGTCGCATGCCCCCCCCTCCTTTTAATTATTAATAAATTTTTCTTTTCTTTTAAAAGACAAAAAAAGTATAATTATAACATAAATTTCAGTCTTCTAATCTCTTTCTTGTAACACTCAACTCAACTCAAATAAGCCTTGTCCAAACTAAATGGGAATGACTTCATGAATCCTATTCCAGCATTCTGCTCTGTTCAGTGCCATATCCATTGTTAAGTTTTAGGCCTTTAAATCATTTCTCATTCCTTCAACCAAATCTCCTTTTGGTATGCCTCTAGCTCTTCAGGACCCTTCATCATGTAACAGATCACTTCCTTTTTTTTATCAGTAACAGTAAAACTTATTTCATTAAATACAAGAAAAAAAATGGTTGAATTACATATAGTACAAGAACGCCCAACATTCAATTAGTGAGGCTGGCCCCTGCCCGTCATTCTAGTACCCCAAATAAATTGTTTTCTATGTACCCTTTATCTGGCCATGGCATCTTCCACCACATTTAATTCTTTTAAATAATTCCAGTGCTGCCATGGTCCTTCATTGTTATATTTGAGCTAGTTTATCACCACCTTTGAGTCACCTTCCACAACTAGTTTCTTAGGGTTTAGGTTCTTACTAATCTGAAGCCTTGCAATGCAGCTTTCAGTTCAGCCTTGATAGAATTTCATTTCCCAAAAGGGCCTGAATACAGGACAAGAATATTCCCTCTTGTGGTCCATAAAAACCCCCCCAGTTCCCAACTCTCCGGTGTTTACCCAATATCTGTCAAAGTTATTTTACTTTTCCTTCATTTGGTGGAGCCCAATGCACTGAGACCAAATCCCTACAGGTAGTAGTAGCTGCAGCTGTACTCCACCCTCTAATCAAATCTTTTTTTAAGGATAAAGATAAAAAAATTATTAAAAATAAAAAGGAAAAGAAATACATTTGAGGTGATAAGATATCACCAAGGAACAATAACAGCCCCATACACCCAAGATGTCCCAAATACCCCACAGCTTACAAACATGAAAACCCAACCAATCTGAGTGAAGTACCCAGGAACCAATCCAAAGCAGATCCCCATTGAAACAAAGACCACGGGCCCATCAGCTGACCCAAATCAAAACCCCTTCCTGAAACACCACCCTCAGTCTTCATCCGTGAGAATATCCTCCTGAGCTGAGACATCCTCATCCCATCCCTTAGTTCCTTTCGGATGGACTTTTTTCTTCAATTTCTCTTCCTTTTTTCTCTTCTCAAATTCCTCAAAGGCCATCCTAGCAAACCCCTCACCACCCCAGAAAAACAGACCCAGGCTTTTCCCAATCGTAACCTCTCTATCCACTATTTTCTAGAAAGCTGCATAGCCTGCATCATCTGAATCTCTGTCAATAATATCACTACTCTACTGCAACCTGTTCTCATCAGGGTCAGACACAACACCACTCAGCTTGTTCTCCTCATGTTCCTTCACCAAAAGGGGGACCAATTACTGAACTTGCTTCATTGCCCCCCTTTGATCAATACCAAGTATCCCCTTGCCTCTCTCTTTTCCTCCCGTACACCCCTTTGCATTTCTTTTAGGTCCTGCCCCCACCAAGCTGAGTTTTTAGCCTTGAAAAAAGCTATCACATGTACAATGTTATGGTTTCTCAAAATACTTAATTTCTTGCAGACTATCCCATTAGTCTGTTCCTCCTCCTTCCCCTCAAGTTTGCTTCCTCAACCCAAATCAACACCCAACCTATCAACCTTTATCTCCTCGTAATGCATACGATCCTCGAGAAAGTTTTCGCCTTTCCCTTCAATGGATTCATCACCATCTGAAACTCCCTTTCCTCCAACCTCACCTTTACTTCCCAGTTCAACATTGGCACTAACACTCCTTTTCCAAACTGCCTCCTCCCCCCCTTCCAACCTCTCTGATTCCGCAGAGACAAGCTCTTCTGGAGCCATCAGATTTGGTTTTCCAGGTTCACACCCAACCTCTAGGGGAATCAAAACTGTAACCCCGGGTTTGGAGGAGCGACGATTCCCATTGGGATCCCTACTAACCCGAGAAAAATGTCCAGCATCGCGAGTCACGGGAGAATGAGTGTAATCGTCAAAAGTCACTAGTGCTCCACCTATGATCCTCTTCCTACCTTTTTTGTCAAACTTGGCAATCACCTAGATCCATCTTTCTCCCTTTCTTTCTCTAGCCTCAGTCGAGATTCTCCTTCCTGTTATTCAATCCTTTTAAAATTTGGTCTGTTAAGCCCGGGATTCTTTTTCTTGCCGAATTTCCTTTTCTTGAACTGATTCTCCTTCCTGCAAATGTGCTTTTCGGCATTGCAAACTTGAGCTTCCTTCGACATTTCTTTTGGGCAAGAAAAGATCTTTTTTCTTTTTTTGTTTTTTTATCAATAACCAAGAATTTCATTAAGATTAAATAAGAAGTATACATACAAGCAGAGGGAAGTAAGCTATCTTAACTCCCTTGCAACCAACAAACAAAATTATAGGATTAGAAATGAGCCCAAAACAAAGAATCCCTAATCACCCCTTGCTTTGCTAACCCATTCGCAAATTACTTAGCAGATCTCTTCACCCAACTGAATTTTATCTCAATATCTTTTGCCAGCCATTTAAATTTTTTCCTTTCATTGTTGTAATTCCACATAGCAGTCTTGTCTCCTTAGCCATCTTATTACCACCTCCAAGTCCCTTTCAATTATCAGTCTCCTAATGTTCAACTCCCTTGCTCTTTGAATTGCCTCCAATGCCACCAAGACCTCAGCCCTTGGAGAGTCACCCTCTCCAATAGGGCCAGAACAGATAGCTGAAACAATCCCCTCCTCATCCCTGAATACTCCCCCAATACCTGACAAACCTGGGTTTCCAAGGCCGTTGCCATCAAAATTCAGTTTTAGGAAGCCTAATGGGGGAGGTATCCAAGAGGGACTTATGTCCCTTTTAACCTGGGCAGAACTTGCTATCTCTTTCCAACTTCTCAATAGGTCATCCACAGTGAAGTCTATTATGAATAAATCCAAAGATTTCACCAAATGTGCCACCCTAATATGAATCAACTCAATTAGGTTATCAATGTTTCTTTCATGTTCTGAAAAAATTCTTGAGTTTCTTTCTTCCCATAAGGTCCAACACACTGCAGCCCTCATACGCCTCCACATAATCCTTCCTCTTTTCATTGACCAACTGAAGAAGAGGAAAACAAACTTTGTACATTCATTGGGGGGTTCCAAGTAGGGGTGTCAAAGGACCGGTTTCGGGTTGGACTCCGTCCAAATCAAAATCCATTTGGACGGATAGGACGGCCCAATAAGACGTATTGAATTTGGACAGACTGGATGGACCAATATGACATATTGGATTGGACTTGGTTCGTCCATAATGAATTTATATTGGATTGAGCCAATATCTGGTCCATTGATAGAAGATAACAACATAGGTGTCAATGGACCAGGTTTGAGTTGAAACCAATCTAAATTAATAGGAATTTGAACAGATTGGACAGTCTCTGGACTGGTCCAAAATATTCATTGGACTAGATTGGACCAGGTCCATTTGTAATGGACTCACATTGGACTGGACCGGATCGGACCAAATCCAGTCCAATTGACACCCCTAGTTCCAAGTACACCCAAAAAGTGAGAAAACCCACTCCCATACAGTTTTAGCATAGTGGCAAGATACCAAAAGGTGGTAACCAAATTCCCCATCTGCCTTGCAGAGAATACACCTATGCGAGGATAAACAAGTCTTGAGTCTCTTTCTTTGAAGCAGATCACTTGTGTTGATTCTTTCCGTGAAAGTTTCCCAACAAAAACTCCCAACCTGAGGAGGAATGGGCTTGCACCAGACCTCTTTAACAGGGAAAGACAAACCAGGAGGAGCAGGTTGCTAAGTGAAGGTTTTGAACAGAGATGCACAAGAAAAAGAGTATGAGGGTGAGGAGGTCCAAAATCTGCTGTCCTCCTTTGAAGGATCCAAGAAAACGTTTCCAAGGATGGCCAGAAGGTTCAAAATGTTACCTAAATCTGTATCCCTGATAACCCTTATCAATCCCAAATTCCACCCAAATCCTAAAGCAAAATCAAAAGGAACTGAGAAGGAAAAAATGGTCTCATTTTTCAAGTCAGAGAGAGCATACAAAGAAGGGAATTGGTACATTAAGAGAGTATTCCCCACCCAAGTTTGTTCCCAAAATTTAATGAGGTTTCCTGAGTTCAAATCATACCTGACCCAAGGGGAGAAAACTAACAAACTGGAAAAGCTGATGAGGGAATTTTTGTGGGAGCTAGGAGAGGAAAAGAGGGACCATAGGGTGGTGTGGGAGGTGGTTACTAGTAGAAGGTCATGGATGGCTTTCCACGGAGAAGTACAAGTAGTCCTTGCCAGAATTACAGGATCCCACCCATTGTCCTCCCGACCATGAATGCCAGCCACTATCTTTGCCCACAACTAATCCTTCTCTAAAGGGAACCTCCATAACCACTTCCCCAATAAAGTCGTATTTTTTTTCTTATATTTCCAATCCCAAGACCTTGTTTCTTACTTCTAGTAACCACCTCCCACGCCACCCTATGGTCCCTCTTTTCCTCTCCTGGATCCCACAAAAAGTTTTGTCATCAACTTTTCCAGTTTGTTAGAGACCTCTGTTGGGACCTAGAATACTGACAAAAAATAGACAGGTAGATTAGCTAGTGTAGACCTAATCAATGTGATCCTTCCTCGCAAAGAGAAATAATTCTTCTTCCAAGAAGCAAGTCTTTTCTCAAATCTTTCCACCACCGGAATCTAGAAGCTTGCTTCCTAGGGTTATCTCCTAGGGGAAGACCAAGTACTGTACAGGCCACTCCGAGATTGCACACCCTAGAGTATCTGCATACTAATCTCCCTTCTCTCCACATTCACTCCCATTATGCAACTTTTCTCCAAGTTCATCTTAAGATTTGACATTTGCTCAAACAATTGTATCACCAATTTCAAGTTCCTAATTCAACTCATGTTCCCACCTTCACAGAGAAGTATTCTGTCACCAATGGTGGGCAAGACAAAATCTTCATGCGAGTACCCTATTCAAAGGTAGCCAATGGTGGTCGTGTGTCACGACCCTTTAACTCACCTTTGATTCCTGGAAGTGGTTCACCTAATCCCGCATGCTCTAAATGCCCATAGATCCCTTCTTGTATTGGTAGGGGAGACACAGCATTAGCAACTATATTTGAACAGACGCATAAAAAATGCTTCAACAACTTTTAAGGCTTTGATCTAATAGGTAGCTTTTGTATGTATACTTTCCTTGATTAATTTTAAAGTTCTTGTCCTGTCTTTGAAGATTCTATTGTTCCTATCTTCCCAAATTGTCCATAAAGATGTAACCTAATTCATCTCAACATGATTCTCCCTCTCATGGTGGGAGAAAGAGCGAGGGATCCCTTGAAAAGGGATTCATGGTTGTCAGGCTCTCTCCACCTGCCACCAAAAATGATCAAAAGCCCACTCCCAAAAGCTAGTTGCTAGCTGACAGGAGATTAATAGACGGCATATTGATTCTAACTTGCAAGGCACAAAGATCAAACATGAGGTGACAAACACCAAAAAGGCCTTCTTGTTTGTAACAGATCATTTTTTTCTTGTGATACTCCCTAATTCTTTTGGTATAAATATTGTAACTACTTGCCTAAATCATGTAATTATGGAAACCTTGTCTATGGTGTTGGTAGATGTAAGGGGAATATTGTTATATTATAGCACTTCACGCAATAGTTTAAAGGCATTGTAGTCATTGTACTATCTCTCATTATCCTTTTCCATTGCAACAACCTATCTACTACAACTATATAAAATCCAACTCATAGACATTTTGGATCCCCCTAAAAAGGAAATTTCATGAGAAAAATTAGAAAAATGTTGGGGATAGGATATTGCACACCATGAGTCAAATAAATATTGCAAATTGCATTCCCTAAAGTAAGTACACAATGTGCCCAAGTACTATAGTTGGATGTCTTGGGCAATTCTTTAACGATTGATCATTATTTAACATGAAGATATTTCTTAGATGCTTGGACTTGGAAAATTTTTCATAGAGGCCAAGCACTATTCAAGGTGCAAATACTAAGATTCAATATTAAGGCATCCCCAATATTCAACTGCTAAGAGGCTGTCCCCATGTGTGACCCACTCTAAGCAATTTGATTACTCAATGAAACAAACAATAGAAAAGGCGGAAACTTTTCAGGAGGGATCAAGAAAATTCAGCTTTTCATTTTGTTCAGCTATTGAGGATAACCAGAACAGAGAAACCAAAAAAAAAAAAACTTCTATCAGCCATTTTTTACAATGATATGGTTTATTAATATTATAATTGCTGATTTTAAGGGTTAGTGATTAGTGAATTTGTAAAATGATATGACGATAAAATGTCATTGAAACAGGCATTCACTTCACTGAATTGGAAGGTGAGTATTTTAAGCGTGCTATTTGAATTTAAATTTCATCCTACAAAACAGACTTTTTTTCTTTTTCATTGACACATTGCCTAAAACATGAATTTATAATAGTAAAATCAGAAGCTAATGACTTTATCACCAACACAACTTCTTCAGACCTGGGGGCAATAATGATCCACTGGTTCAAACCTATTTTATGAAATTGAATTAATTTTTATGCAATGATTGGATTCTAATATTTTTAAGGGTTAGTGATTGGTGAATTGTAAAATGTTATGATGGTGAAATGTCAACAAAATAACCATTTATTCACTGAATTGAGAAATGACTATATTAAAGGTCTTTTCTAACTGAATTTAAACTTCAGTTCACAAAACAGAAGTTCTTTCCTTTTTATTGATGTAATGCATAAGTCGTGAGGTTTGATGGTTGTAGTAGTGAAATTGGAATCAGATAATTCTTTAACACCAAAGCAAATGTGAAAATATTCTTCCATATTTTGATAGTGGTCGCTAACTTCTTCAGAAGCGGGGGTACCTCATTTAAACAAGATCCACTTATTGAAATTTTATTTGTGAAAATAAATTAATTTTAAATTTTTAATGCAGTGATTGAATACCAGTAAACCAACCAATCCAATCCCATTTGTATTAGAAAAATACAGAGAAATTTCTAAATTGGTAAAACATGTTGCATAGCTCAAATAATCCGTCAATCAAGAAGTGCCTTCAGAATAAACGGCACAGTGGCAATTAAACCGATGTGTCTAACAATTATCCCCAGAAGAACTCAAAACTTAACCTGCCAAGTAATTTCAGAAGGTCTGCATGGTCGTCATACATCACACTATGCAAATTAAACAACGGAATTAAAAAACAATGCAAAATCCTGCACACAAACCTCGTCCACTTGCTGCTCTCCACAGGATTCCAAGCTCGTGGTTTCGGAACATTACAGGGTCCTACAGTTGCCTGCGATAGTGGAAGTGGTTTCAAAATAATTCAGTTGTTTCAGTGTTTCTTCACAAGCTAAAACTAAGGAACCATTGAAATAAGCCCAGTTTGAAACAATATTAGCCAACAAGGACACCTAATTTCGGAATTTCCTAGTTTCCCTGGCACATCCAACGAAATGCCCCAAATTAACAAACAGTCAATACATAATCCCGCAAGAACCTCATTCTCAGAACTAATTCATTTCCGATCTGCCCTCGCCTACACTGGATCAACATTCCACCGACTGTAATTTCAATTCATATTCTAGATCTACCTAAATCTCAACGGGGAAAAAACAGCCCGCCCCAAGCCGACATGAAATAACAGTTTTCAGCATGATACTACACGATAATAACGAAGTTCCTGAAAGTTACATTTACGCAAAGACTAGTAAACGATCCCGGAATTCTCGAAGCAGAAAACTAGATCCAGGGAAGAAACTCTGTGAGAGAATAAATATTTCGCAGAAATTAAGTGATTACTTGTTGATACAGTCCGTAGAGTAACAATGCTACGTCGTTCTGGAACTTCGAGATCACGCCTTTGGAAGAACTCGGAGATCCGCCAAACCCTGCATATGAAGCTGCGGCATAAAATCTCTCTGGATAAGCGAGGCCAGAGCTTGCCCTCGCCATCGCCATTTCTGCAAAGAGATGGAGAGGGAGCGCTAAAGACTCCAACAAGAGGAGCGGAGCACGGTCGAACGAAACGCTTTCTGACTTTCGGCGTACAGCTATTTATAGTGGCGGGTCCGTACGGACACGGCAGGTATATGAGAAGTTCAAGAAGATCTCTTCTTTCCTTCCCGGGTATTATTGCTGCCGGTTCCGACCTTTTTCTCTATCTCGAGTCTCGACGACAGAAGTGAAATGAGCTCACGATAAAAACTAAAACACGCCGGAGTGTACAATAAACCTGACAGACAAGAGTTCGGATCTACCGCACTTATCGTGCACCTCCATTCAATTTTCGACAGGTGTCCTATTACATATATTTGTTTGTTTACACGTGTAATAAAGCACACGTCACAAACTCACAAAGAATGCAAGTGCCCGATAGCCAGTAAGTGCAGCTACCGAGATACGGCTAATGCTGACGACGCATTATCAGAATCTATTGATTTGGAATCTCAATTCCCGATATACAAGCCGTTTTGATTCTAAACCAACGGCTCCCCAGGACGTTTAATGTTCCCAAATCCGAATAAAAAAATTCCAAAATAGCGGTTACGACTTACGACTGTTGTTACCGGTAAGAGAAGAGTCTACGACCATCGGTGTAGACCATGTACAAACTGCTTGTACATCGAACGAAGGATGCTGAACATTCCAAGGGAAGGGAACATTCATATACGGAACGGGATCTGTTCCTCGAAACCGGATCTGCTCCTCACACAGGGCTCCTCGCGTGCACATCCTATCATGCATTCGGAACATCTCCCATAATTATAAGTTATTATTCACGGGAGATGTTTTCAATGCACGGTGGATCTACATGTGAGACGTCCATGTGTGGGGAGCAGATCCCATTCCCTGTTCTTCACATATGGGCACTTCACAGGCACATCCATCATGCATTAAGAACATCTCCCGTGAATAATAACTTATAAGAGAGATGTTCTCAATCAGGGTAGGATTTGCTCCTCACACGGGACGCCTCACATGCACACCCACTGTGCATTGGGAACATCTCCCATACTCCCATGAATAATAATTCATAAGTATGGGAGATGTTCCCAATGCATGGTACGATGTGCGTGTGAGGTGCGAGTGAGGCACCCTGTGTGAGGAGCAAATCTGGTCTCGTCTAATTCTCCCAATATCATATTCAGTAGTTACTATCATACTCGCACCGTACTCATATCAACTTGCAACCGTCTATTGGGAACATCTCCCTATTTATATGTTTTCATTCATTGAGAATCCCAATGCATAGTTGTCATGGTCTGACACAGGCTTAGCCTTGCCTACGTTTGGCAGACTTACGTTAAGGGACATCACCGTCATTTTTGCCAGTAAGATTATTGAGAAATCTCATGTCATCTTTAGGCAAACTACCAAAAGCTTAGCATACTCTTTGAGGATGGGTGGTCGACCTCCTTGGGTGCCTAACCTTGGCACTCCTACACCAACATCCCTTGTGAGGTGGCCCTAGTTAATGGCTAGCATGGCTACCAGGGTTCCTCATGGGGGCAGTGCATGGACCGGCACTGCGCCATCGACACTCAAGGGAGGCTTGGCATGCGAGCCTGGCTTAAGCATGACCCTTCACCACGCCAGCCCCTTGCCTAAGCTGAATGAGCTATCTCGTTGCCCCTAGCACACGGGTGTGTTCCAACCCAGCAGTTGCCTATCCTCAGCGGCACATTGGGTGCCTACATTATCAGCATACAGGAGTTCCTTCACATTGGCACCAAGTCACCTCTCATCATGGCCATCCCCCTTTAGCACATAAGTGGTGCCTCCCATGAACCAGCAAAGTGCCCTAGCCATGAGCCTTGAGGTCATGATCTAGTGCTACTGACTTTGGTGGAGCCATCTCATCAGGCAACTCCAAGCCCCAAGCACACATAAGGCTTGTCCTGTCCTGCTTTGGCCTGGACGCCGCACGGGTTTCTTCCACTGCAAAACTACCCCTATGATAGTTGGTATCAGAGCAAAATGCACACAGATCCAATTAAAGCGGTCATCATGACAAGCAACACATCGTGGGGTGCGGTACCTTGGCACTTCCACTTGGGTACAAACAAGCAAGCAACACATTAGGCCTGGCAAGAGGCCATTCATCGTGTCCCCATTCCAATGACCCCAAAACAGCGCCCTTGTGGGGGTAGACGCATTGGTCGTTGTGCTCATGCAGGGGCAAACGCATGAACCATTTCCTGGAAGGCATATTGTGGTGGTTTGAGTGGGGAAGTGCCATGCTTCCTCACGGACATCAGTTGTTGTTCATTTTAGTGAGTTGTGAGCGGCGCGCCTTTATCTTGGTTTCATGACGGGTGAGCCATTGTTCCGTAGCTTTGTCTGAGGCACTACTAAGGCGGGGATAGTAGTCCGGAATTGGTTGGTGTCAACGGTTGGTCAAAGAATATCACTGAAGTGGCATTTTTGCACAAAATGGGTCATTGGCTGAAGCCACAATATTGGAATGTTAGGTATGTGGGTACACTGGCCGTTGGAGCATTGCAGCCCTACACCGGCAAAGCATCGGAGGACATGCTCAGCTCAACACACTGGCGGAACATTCACAACAACAATCACACATCACAAGGCAAGTGCATGTTCGGAAACATCACGGGTAAAAGCTGCCACACTCGCGCACATTGCGGTCAGATCTCCTTGAGGCAGCAGCACATTGGGCCCCCTCGAAGCGAAGAGATAGCCCGAGTCGGCGAGGCAAAGTGTAGTTTCGAGGGCCAAGAGAGTATAATCCATGGACTAGGTTTGAGTAACCCGCACACGGCGAGGTGAAGTCTACAGGCTAGTATGGTGAAAGGGTACCCAGGACACATCGCCAACAGTAGGAGTAGACTTATCACATCGTGTTCGGTAGCACCACCGAAAAGCTACCAAGAAGACGGTCGAGCCTTGAGGTAAAGATGATACATGGGGCAGACCTCCACAAAGCACACACATCCAATTTCTTCGAGGGCCCTTCTCACACACTTTCAACGGCATAGCCATCACACGGTTTGAGTAACCTCAACACAGGGGTTGAAGTCTAGGCAAGCCAGCATGGTGAAATGGTTCCATCCCCATAAATGGACACCAACATAGGTGAGACCCAGGTTGGCCAGGTGAGCCCAAGAACTGGCACACAAGTGGATGGCACGAGACACAAACACCCATTCACAAGAAGAGTCATTGTTGATAATGACAATGGATTGAGTAGGGGAGCCTGTCACGATTTGACAAAGGCTTAGCCTTGCCTACGCTTGGCAGGCTTACGTTAAGGGCATCACCATCATTTTTGCTAGTAAGATTATTGGGAAATCTCATGTCATCTTCAGGCAGACCACCAAAAACTTAACATACTCCTTGAGGAGGGGTGGTCGACATCCTTGGGTGCCTAACCATAGCACTCCTACACCAACATCCCTTGTGGGGTGGCCCTGGTTAATGGCTAGCATGGCTGCCAGGGTTCCTCATGGGCGTACGCATGCTCATGGGGACAGTGTATGGACCAGCACTGTGCCACCGACACTCAAGGGAAGCTTGGCTTAAGCATGACCCTTCACCACGCCAGCCCCTTGCCTAAGTTGAATGAGCTATCTCGTTGCCCCTAGCGCACGGGTGTGTTCCGACCCAACGGTTGCCTATCGCCAGCGGCACATCGGGTGCCTACATCATTGGCATACAAGAGTCCCTTCACATCGGCGTCACGTCACCTCTCATCATGGACATCCCCCTTTAGCACGTAAGTGGCGCCTCCCATGGACCGGCAAGAGCCAGTAGAGTGCCCTAGCCATGAGCCTTGAGGTCATGATCCAGTGCTATTGACCTTGGTGGAGACATCTCATCGGGCAACTCCTAGCCCCAAGCACACATAAGGCTTGTCCTGGCCTGCCTTGGCCTGGACGCCGCACGGGCTTCTTCCGTTGCAGAACTACCCCCGTGACACAATTGCAAGTGGCTGTAATTATTGTAATTATCAGGCCATGCTCATGTGGTACTAAGCCACTTGTAGCTATGTTTTGGGAATATTCCCAATACACGATTGCAAATAATTATGAGCACGGTCTTGTGATGACTAAATCAAATCCAAGGAGTCTGACTTTGCTCCTTACAGCGACTTTATAGCATGTTCCAATCGCACGTTGGAAATATTTTTCATACTTGTATGTTATAATTCATGATATATGTTTTCAATATATGGTGGGATGTGGCCGCAAGGTCGATGTGATGAAAAAATCCCAATTCCTTTCATGAAGTGTTTGTTATAGAAATTGTACTTCATGCCATGTGCAATTTGGGCAGGCCTAAATAGACCAATCTGGTCTACATTTTTTCAAGAATTAAGCTGGGGTTGTGGTCATTAGGTTGGGTTTGAACCCAAAGTCTAGGCTTTCCTAATGTTTTCGTTTGGTTTAACATAGTCGAGCCACTAACTATTTTAGTCCAATTCGAGCCTAGCTATTTACACGCATTTAGATGCAAATGTTGTAAGCAAAATATATATAATTCTTAATTAAAGGTTTAAACTAGTAATATTAATAGACCTCTTTAAGCACCATTTTGTTAGCCTTATGTGTTTTAATGATAACAAACTCATTGAGAGTGCTAATGAATAGTATTAACTGTGTAGTTATATCCATTGAACTACAAATGTTCAACAAATTGCTATGAGCAAAACACAGATGAAATGCATTGGGCAACTGCAAATTAACTTGAATCACTCAAAATAAGAAGTATACTAATAAACAAGGCTTTTAAAACTGAATTGGACAACAAACCATTCAAGGGTCTAGTTCCTAGGTCGAATGATCCAACCGTTCAAACCAAATGGAGGCCCGTTCTGACAAAAAAATAAAAAATTAAAAAAATGGCCAAAAACCATCAGATAGTTCAAATAGTTCGACCGCTCGGGTCTATATTTTGCTGATCAAATCAACAGTTTTTACCAAAAGACGATTATGGGGTAAAACAAAATCGATCAAGTAACTGGTTATCAGTTTTTCCAGTCCGATTTTGAAAACATTGCTACTAAAAGCTAAAGAGAGGGAAGTATTAAAGTCTAGTGGTTTATTTTGTATCGTATTTTAGCACTTGATGTAAACCATTTGCATAAGATGCACTTCATAGGCTTAGGGTCCATTTGGTTCAAGTTCAATATTGAATTTGAAATTATAATGGGAATCCCCAAGAACCATAATCAAATTAGCTTGTTCTTAATGTATATTTGGTTCAAACGAGAATTAGGGATGGCAATTTTTCCCACAAAACCGGGCCCCTGATCTGACCCTACCCGATTGGGACGGATTTTTCCCGATCATAAATGCGAATGTGTCAGGTTCGGCGATTTCTCTTTTGCCCCAACCCAAGGACGGGGCGGGGATGGAGTCTGCATAAATCCCTGAACATGATTGTAAATTACATAAATACCCTTTTATATACATGTGAGTTAGCCAATTAGGTTTTTTGTTTTTGTAATTTTGGTTTCTCTCTCTCTTCTCAGTTCCAGAGTTCCAGTTCGGTAGTTCCAAACTTCCTATTTGTCTTCACCTCTTCTTCTTTAGTCTTCCTAGATTTCCAGTTCAACAATTCCATAGTTCCAGTTTGTCAATTCTAACCGTCACATATGGTTTTGCACTTTGCGGCTTGCGCTTTTGGCTATGTTTTTCCTCTCTTAGTTCGCCCGCCGACCACCAAGCGTTGTAGCAGTTCCAGACTTCTGGTGGCTCCGTTCTGGCATTTTCTGTTTTCCCCTCTCTCATTTCTCCATACCTGTATTTCTCCCTCTACTCCATAATCATTTTTGTCGTATGTATTTAACTATTTAAGGCTTTAGGCTTTAGGTTGTGTTTTGTTATTGAAAAAAATATGTGGTTAACAGATCCGAACTCCCTTAGGCTGTGTTTAGTTTTTGAGAAAATTATTGGAATTGAGAAAGATGAGAAATTCTCGAGGTGATAAGGTCCGAGTGAAAGGAAAGTTGAGTATGGATGCAAAAGGGTTGTTAGAGTTAGAAGCAAAACCCAATATTGACCAAAATAAAATCCCATAGAGAGTGGTTTAGCCCCACCACATTGAACTGACTGAAGTTTACAAACTTCTCCCGAATTTGGAGTGTTGTTTGATCCGAGTCACATCAGATGAAAACAAGGCAACAGAGTGGGGATATGTTGATAATTCCCCATACCTGACGAGCCCAAGGATGGGGGTTGAATCTTTACCTTGATATCAGGGATGAGTTAGGGAATTTTAGCCAAGGGGCGGGGAGGGGGAGGGGGTGCCCTGCCCCATACCCGCTATGTTCAAAATAGGATTTTGATTGTTGTTGTTTGATTCAACTAAAAATAATGATAATAATGATAATGATGGGAGAAAGAAAAAAGGAAAGTTGATTTGAAGGAAGAAAAGCAAGAAGAATAAATACCAACCACCAGTGGTATTAGTAACGACAACAATGACTGAGGGGAGGATGAAGAGGGAGAGAAGATAGGGGAATGAAGAAAATAGAGTGGAGGAGGAAAAAGATGAAGAAGAAAAAGAGATGGTAGTCAACGATAGTTTTACCCCATTGGAGAAGGTGGTCTATAGCAGGTAGTCAGGTACTTGGATGGAGGAAGGTATGAAGGAGATGCTCAAGACTTGGGTCAATTGGGGCTTCAGAATTAATGGGGTTTTTTATAAAAAAAATGAAATACACAATAAAGAGGTTGGAATGGGAATTGCATTCTAATGGGGGATCACAAATGGCCATTTGCCCATATGGGGAAATCTCATTCCGCTAAGAATGGGAATGGGAATGGGATTCCTTTCTTGACCAACCAAAAGGTTGGGATCAAAATAGGCCCTTTCAATTCGATTCAAAGCATTTATTCCTGCAAATCAAATCAACCCTTAAACTTTAACAATTTCGGTTACCCTAACCTTAGCGTCTAATTTCTAATATTAGGTAGTGCTTTTGGACTCAAAATTAATTAATATAAACTTAGAATCCCAAAAAAATGGATATTTGAAATGGAAATGTTTAAGTTTTTAAGGTTGAGAAAAGTGAATAGTCAACTACCAATAAACCTATAGTCAATTACCCTCAATAGTCAAGGCCATTGTTGTATAGATATTGTCAGTGGTCGACTACCCATGAACCTATAGTTAGATGACCTTAACATGAGAGGCTTATTTTGATTAGGCATTGATGAGGGTTGATTTGGCCCGGCGAATAATATGGTGACACGTGGAGCCACAAACCGACAAAGTGACACTTCAGTATTCTTGGACGCCTCAACAGACCTAGTCACCTTAGACACCTCATGCCACTCAGCCTAGATTGGGGCCCGAGCAACTCTCCATACTCACTGACCTGTCGAGGTTCCACATAGCCTCCTTCTAGAAGTGAGCCAGTTGTCTTCGATCTCCTCAGGATCACGACACATGTCAATGGATCTTATCTTCATCCCGCCTGAATCAAATGGACTTGGATATGCCTTATCACCTTACTAGGAGTCCATCTTTGGGTGAGAAACTGACTTTGGGTTTGACGGCCCAGTGAACCCGGACATGCATCGTGAGGCCCACGGTAGCTCACCTATATAAAGGCTTTGCCTCCAACCTCACAAGGTACGCGCGATTTAGCTCTCGCAATTCACTACTCTAAGATATCAACTCTCTCAAAACCTCATTCGCTAATTTAAGCATCAGAGTGCCCACACCGAGTAAAGTACCCCGGGAGCTCTAATATTCTTGCCGTGCAGTTTGACCCAGCCACATAACAATCCAACGTCCGAGCTACCTTCTAGCAAGGAGTGACCAGATTGTGCACATTAAATCATGAATTGACTATATCTCATAACCAATACTGTGATTAAATTACTAGTCAACTATCAGGGGGAACTAGTTGAATGCTAAAGAAAAAAGATTCCTCCATACTAGTGGTAGCCAACTACTAGCTCATGGTAGTTGACTATTTGTAAAAAATCAACAAATTGAAGGCATAGTGACCATTACCTCTTATGATATGCTTTTTATCTTGTTGAAACTCAATTTGTTTATTTTTCATAATACTAGTAATTAAGCACGTGTGTTGCACATATGATTTTTTTTTCATATTAATTACTTGAATTTTAGATATATGATATATCATAATAGGATAGAAATTGAAAATTAATAAAAGTAACAATATGGTTATAAATAAACTTAAATACTTGTACTAAATGTGCACCTACAAAAATTTTAACTTATAATAATAATAATTATTATTATTATTATTACTAAATTTTGTATTCCATTTCTTTCTTAAATAAAAATAATTTTTATTCTAACAATTATTTTTATTTAATATGATGATTATATAACATTGGAAATGTTCCAAAATGTCTTTGACAAAACTCTATAATTTTTTATCTTTTGTGTTCTATCTTTTTTTTAAATATTTATTATTCAATTATGACATCATGAATTCCTTTGAAAAGTTGGATCATTGACCCACCATTTAAATACGAAAATATATTTTCTTTCGGATCAATTTTAAATTATATATTTCACCTACAATATATACATAATTTTTACTTATCACACTTAATTTTTGTTTGGCATAATTAATATATATTTTTTTATATATTCTTTTGATTACTTATATTTGTTATTATTTTTTAAATATTTATTATTTAATTATTATATAATCAATTAATTCATTTGACCCAAACCATTAACCCATGATTCAAAAAGAAAAATAGTTTGATTTATAGGTTGACACTAAATTTTGTATTACATTTCCATTATTGATAAAATTATATCTTATGTATAATATTTATTTTTGTTCAATATAATGAATGGATAATATTATATATATCCAATATTTTTTTCAAATATATAACATTATATCTTATGTATAATATTTATTTTGTAATTCTATTTTTAAAAATTTTATTATTTGACTATGACATCTGATGAGGGCGGATTTGGCCCTCCAATGATATTGTGACACATAGTACCTCGGAACAACTAGGTGACACATGGAACCACTTAGGCAACAACTTGCCTTAGCCAAGTTGATGGTGTCCCACCTGGAGGCCTGGCCTAGGCACGACCTGGCGGCCTGGCCCTGGCGCGAACTGGTAGCCAGGCACAGACGCGAACTGGCAGCCTGGCCCTGGCGCGACCTGGCGGCCTGGCCCAGGCGTGAACTAGCAGCCTGGCATAGGTGCGAACTAGCGGCCTGGCCCTGGCGCGACTTGGCAGCTTGGCCCAGGCGCCTAACTGGCAGCCTGGCACAAGCGCGACCCAACGGCCTGGCACAGGCGCCAACCTGGCGACCTGCGAGACGTGCTCGCCGACAAATTCGGCATGCATATCCAAACACTCCCGCGATCCTTGAAAGTTGGCCCATGTGCCGAATGATCCGGAGGATGGTCAACGTGCATGGCAGTTGCCTCAGGGAATCTCAGACCACTTAGACGACTTCTCAGAAATCTCGGATATGGTGCGTGAAGCCCACGCCGAACAATGCCTATATAAAGGCACCAACCCCAATGACATGGGGGGGGGGGGCAAGTAAGCATATTCTAGCTCTCATACTTTGTGATTTTTAGCTCGTAGTCTACTATGAGAGTACTGACTTAAGCATCGGAGCGACCTCGCCGGGTTAGCCACCCCAGGTCCTCTGACATTGGTTCCTTGCAGTTCTCTAAAGAACTACGAAGCTCAACAATCACAGCTCGGCACCTAATAGGCAGCTCGGCCCACTGGTCAGCTCATCACCTAATTGGCAGCTCGACACTCTGGTCAGTTCGGCACCTAATAGGCAGCTCGGCACTCTGGTCAACTCGTCACCTAATAGGCAACTCGACACTCTGGTCAGCTCGTCACCTAACCTGCCTAGCTCGGCCCAGTCAGCTCGTCACCTAACCTGCTTACCTCGGCCCAGCCAGCTCGTCACCTAACCTGCCTAGCTCGGCCCAGTCAGCTCGGCACCTAACCTGCCCAGCTCGGCCCACTTAACTCGACACCTAATCTACCCCCAACTTAGACCAAATGACGAGGTACTTAGCACAAAAAATTGATACCTCACCGAAAAATTGAATCATTAATTGGCGTCGTCTGTGGGAAACGCTACAAAAAGATAAGTTCCCATCCTCCGAAAGGCTAAGTCCTCTTCTTCTAGAAAGCTAAGTTCTCACCTTTTAGAAATTAAAAGCTCTCACTTTCTAGTTTCCATTTATTATGAACTCAAAGACTATGCAGGAAGTTGATGGCCAACAGACTAAGCAGCTCTACCAACTTTATTTCAACTCGGATAAAGCCTCATTAGTCCTCTTCGGGAGGTACCCTCTACAAAGATGAGCTCTTCATGGCTTCCGTAGGAGTAGGCGGCCAACAGACTGCCTGGATGCCCCTACTGGTCGAGCCTTCCAAGGCTCCCGTGCGAGCTGGTGACCTAAATTTAGTAGTGCTGCCCCCGTAGGTCGAGCTCCTAGTAGCTTCTTGTAGGCGTGGGTAACGACGTCACTAACGAGGCTGATGTAGCGCAGCCATAGCTCTAAGGAGCCTACATGGCCCAGGCGCGAATTGGCGAGCTGATAAAAGACTTCGGCCCCACATAAGACCTAATCGCCTCTTCGGCATGGGCAAAATCAAAGATCAAGGAGAGTTGACTACGAGTCGCTCCCAGAGCCCAAGGGCTAAGGTGTCGAGCTGATAAAAGACTTCGGCACCACATAAGTCCCAGTCGCCTCCTCAGCATGGGCATACAAGTCCCAATCGCCTCCTCGGCATGGGCATACAAGTCCCAATCGCCTCCTCGGCATGGGCAAAATCAAGGGTAAGGAGAGTGGATTGCAAGTCACTCCCAGAGCCTAAGGAATTGAATCGACACTTACGAGCTCATCGAATTGGTCATTCTAGGCCAAAATGAGCAATCTACTCCCTTCGCCGAGTTACTTTCAGCTCAGGAGTGGGGTGAAAATGATGAGGGTGGATTTGGCCCTCTAATGATATTGTGACACATGGCACCTCGGAACAACTAGGTGACACTCGGAACCACTTAGGCAACAACTTGCCTTAGCCAAGTTGATGGTGTCCCACTTGGCGGCCTGGCCTAGGCGTGACCTGGCAGCCTGGCCCTGGCGCGACCTGGCAGCCTGGTCCTGGCGCGACCTGGCGGCCTGGCCCTGGCGCTGAACTGGCAGCCTGGCACAAGCGCGAGCTAGCAGCCTGGCACAAGCGCGAACTAGCGGCCTGGCCTTGGCGCGACCTGACGGCCTGGCCCTGGCGCGACCTGACAGCCTGGCCTAGGCGTCGACCTGGCGATCTAGCACAGGCGCCAACCTGGCAACCTGCGAGACGTGTTTGCCGACAAATTCGGCCCAGAGCCTAAGGAATTGAATCGATGCTTACGAGCTCATCGAATTAGTCATTTCAGGCCAAAAGGAGCAATCTACTCCCTTCGTCGAGTTACTTTCAGCTCGGGAGTGGGGGGTAAATGATGAGGGCGGATTTGGCCCTCCAATGATATTGTGACACATGGCACCTCAGAACAACTAGGTGACACCCAAAACCACTTAGGCAACAACTTGCCTTAGCCAAGTTGATGGTGTCCCACCGGGCGGCATGGCCCTGGCGCAACCTGGCGGCCTGGCACAGGCGCCGACCTGGCGGCCTAGCACAGGCGCCAACATGGCGACCTACGAGATGTGCTCATCGATAAATTTGGCATGCATATTCAAACACTCCCACGATCCTTGGAAGTTGGCCCACGTGCTGAACAATCCGGAGGGTGGTCAACGTGCATGGCGGTTGCCTCAGGGAACCTCGGACCACTTAGACGACTTCTCAGAAATCTCGGATATGGTGCGTGAAGCCCACGTCAAACAATGCCTATACAAAGGCACCAACCCCAACGACATGGGGGGGGGGGCAAATAAGCATATTCTAGCTCTCATGCTTTGTGATTTTTAGCTCGCAGTCTACTATGAGAGTACTGACTTAAGCATCGGAGCGACCTCGCCGGGTTAGCCACCCCGGGTCCTTTGACATTGGTTCCTCGCAGGTCTCTAAAGAACTACGAAGCTCAACAATCAATCCAGCTCGCCACCAGCTAGCTCGACACCTAATAGGCAGCTCTGCCCACTGGTCAGCTCGTCACCTAATAGGCATCTCGACACTCTTGTCAGTTCGGCACCTAATAGACAGCTCGACACTTTTGTCAGCTCGTCACCTAATAGGCAGCTCAACACTCTAGTCAGCTCGTCACCTAACTTGCCTAGCTCGTCACCTAACCTACCTAGCTCGGCCCAGGTAGCTCGGCACCTAACCTACCCAGCTCGGCCCAGTTAACTCGGCACCTAATCTACACCCAGCTCAGACCAAATGACGAGGTACTTAGCACAAAAAATTGATACCTCACAGAAAAATTGATTCATCAACATCATTTCATTTTTAGGTTGATTTTTATTTTGGCATTCCATTTTCATCATTTACAAAAATAATTCATACTTATTTTTGCTCTGTATAATGAATATACAATATTAATGACATGCCCAGTTCTTTTTATACATTTGTATTATATATTTTATTTTATTTAGTTTTTTGTTATTTAATTATGGCAATATTTATTAATGGATTTTACCCCAAATGGTTGAATTGCTTACCCACCATCGAGAGGGAAGAAAATGGTTTTATTTTTCAAAATATTTATTTTTATATTATTAAAATTAATGTTGTGGATTTATTTAGTTCAATTTAATGATTAGAAAAATATATCTTAAATATAGTATTTAATAAAAGAATATACATTAGATATGAGATTTAATGAGAGATAATAGAAAAATAGTTTTACTTCCAATTGGTTTTAAATTTTATATTTATTTCCATCATTAATAAAAGCATTTCTTATTTATCATCAATGTTTTCAACTTATTATTGACCTAGTCAATTGAACCGTTCGAACTGTCGACCTTGATTCTAGGTTTGGTTCAGTTGAAACTCCCCATTTTGGTTTAAAACTGTCTAACTTGGGTGGTGCAACCATTGACCCGTTCAACCTACTAACCAAGTTGCAGGTTGCACTCTTAATTATGTGCAAACTTTTGAAAGCCATAACTTTGCACTCTGATGTCTAATTGGGGTTATCTATTTTTCTTTTTTTTTTTTTGAATTTTGAGTAACTTTTCAAGATTTATATGTCCCAAGGGCATTATGCGCCTTGCCTTGATATTTTCATGAAAAAAAACATCCTTTGGCCCCAAATTGCAATTTTTAATATTTTTTTATAAATAAAAATTTTAAATGGAATTAAAAATATAAATAAATGTAACATAATACATATATTATATGTAATATATGTAAAAGATAACTATGATATATGTAAAACATAATTATACTATTTATAGATAAAATATGTATTTTTACACACACAAAAAGGCAAAAGCGGGTCGGCCTCCAGGTTGGTTTTTAAAATATTGTTTATCATACTTATTATTGTTTAAAATGTCAAATATATGATGTTAAAAATGTTCTCATTTTTTTAATTTCTATACTTTTTGTATTTTATATATTTTTTAATTTTATTATTTAATTGTGGCAACATGAATTGGCTCATTTGACCCAAATGGTTTAACTTCTTACCACCACCTAGATGAAAACGCTATTCTTTTTCAAGTAGATTTTAAAAGTATAAGTTTTTATGTTATTAAAATTATTATTTTATTACGTATGTATTTAATTATAGAATTTCATGATGAAAAGAAACAAAGAAGCCTTAAATATATGATTCAATGAAGGTGAATGCAAATTAATACCTTAAATGTTGAATTTAATGAGAGATAATTGAATATCTTAAAATTAACTCATTTCAACTCATTTAATATCAATAACTAATTACCCTATTTGCCCTCATTTTTTATCAATAAATTTAAATACAGAGGGGTACATTTTGTCATCACAAAATTCCAGAAATATTCTTGAGGTTATTCTTACTTTTTAAAGTGGTATAGATGGATTAATTCATTGCCAAAACGGCTATCCAATGGTCATATGCTCTTAACCACTACAAACCAGTAGTTTTGGCTTGAAGAGAAACAAGGATTTTATAAGTAAAAACCTAATAGTTAAAGATAACATTCTTAAGAGATTGTTATACTAAATTTGCCAATAATGAGAAAAAAAAATTACTAGCATTCTTGGCTTTATTATTTATCTTTGATATTTGTTGAATCTCTTCAATAGCGTAGACTTGTAGTTATCGTGCATTCTCTTGTTGTGATATAATTCGATTCATACTTGTTTTTATCTACATGTTGAGAGGCATTTGTATTGTATTCATGTTTACATTGTTATATACGTTGATTCTTGTGCTTAAGGTGTTCATGAGAGGAATACCATTATAGGTGCAGTTGGCACCTATGTTAGTACCTGATTTTTGCTTGGTTCGCTGCTTAACCCCCTGTTTCACTTTGAACACCGATCAAACCCTTCCAATATCCCTAAAAAAAACCGAAAAACCCCAATAACCCGAATTTTGCAACAAGAGCCCTCAAATTCATCGTTAAATCTGCCCGATACAAATCCGATGGCCCTAACCAACCCCCGTTTGCACTTTAACCCTTAGATCAGACACTACCATTAGACCTCAATCATCCTACATAGCAAATATCGGCTCAAGATTCCTTTATTTACCCTTCATCAAACCAAGATCCCCTTTTGAGCCCTCCCATTATCCTAAACCTAAAAACCCAGATTCCCTCGATCTTAAAGCATCCAAACCGATCAGACCACACCGATCTTAAAACATCCAAGATATCCCAATTTATCCTTCCTTTAAACTAAGATTTTGTTTCAAATCATCCTATTGACCCAAATTCCCACAATCTTGACCTCCCTAAACCGATCAGACATTACCACTAGATCCCCGATACTTTAAAATACCTACCCGTGAAATTTCAGGCCTAAATACCTTTGTTTGCCCCTCTAGCGCACCTAGATTCCATTTTGAAGCTTTATATTGACCGAACCAATACCCTTCCCAATCTACCAAATTCGGGCCTAGTTGGGCCAATCTGACCCAAACATTCAACCTTTGGTTGCTCCTCCATCGCACCTAGATTCCATTATGAAGCCCCAAATTGACTAAACCAATGCTTTTCTAAATTTGCCCGATTTGGGCCTAGTTAGGCCAATTTGACCTTACCAATCGACCAAGAGTTCTTAAAAACCATGTCTTGTGAAAATTTATCCAAAAATACCCCTGTTTACCTAATCATCTAAAAAGATTTTGTTTTAGCCAAACTCATTTGCTCGTATACACAAAACCACTCTTCGCGGTCAAACCCATCTTGACCCTCCATTGTTTGACCCAAAAATCCCCACCATCAAACTAGAACCCCTGGCTTGATCCCCTATGCCGGTTTTGACCATATTTTCTAAAATTACCAAAATACCCCTAGATTTTTCCAAGTTTACCAAAATGCCCTTAACCCTACATATAAAAACCAACCTAAATTTTCATTTAAGGACATACACTTTTCATCGTCTCCCTCCCTTTGACACACAACGGCGGAATGGTGAGATCTCTCACTTTCTTCCCGATACATTTTCTTTCACTTTCCCATCCTCTTTGCTCCAGTCATTGTCACCCCCTCTCTGCGGAAAATATGTCACCTAGTCGGTGGCGGAACTTTCATCTTTTAATAGATTTGATGAGAGCTTTGTCATCTGCATAGCTCTTCATCTCTCGTTCATTTCCTAGTGGTATTTTCAGTTCTTAGCATTTTGGCAGCCAACCCGATGCATCCTCTATTCCACGGGCTTTACGTGAATCGAACAAGTTGCAGAAGCTATCGTTGGTCCACTCACGTTTGGAAGATGGAAGTAGACTCAGTTGACCTACCATAATCTCTAACCCATACCTATGGAGCACATCAAACTCACGTGCATTTCCCATTCACAACACCAAGTAATAGGTGAAAACATCGTTTAGATAATCTAAACCGTTCCATCGGAATTGTTCCCGTAGATCTTATCTTCAATCCAACCCAACCTGAAGTCTAATGTTTGCTTTATGAATTTGATGAATGTAGCGTCAGTAGGGATTATGTTGCTATTAACCTCCTCTGTTCTCTTCTCTTTCTGTTCTTTCTTTGAAATTAATGCTGATAATGAGTTGGATATTAGTTAGGATCTGTTTCAGTTTTGAACTGCTTGTTCTAGGGGTTAGGCTACATAAGATTTAAGTGGGTTGGGTTGTTTGTTTTAGAATCTCATTAGCTTATGATATGATATGATAAGCTCCACATGCTATAGTTGGCTAAGTTTTAATAGTTCGTTTGTGAACTAGACTCATTTTCTGTTTTATATATAATGCCGGGGATATGGTTCTTGGGGGAGTACATATCTGAATTACTAATATGTTCATCAATAAATAGGAAGTAGTAGATATGTTAATGGACAAGGAAAAAGGTAAAGGGATGTAGTTTATGGAACATGTTTTCCCTTGTATTTAAAAGAAAGATCAGTGTTGAAAGGGTGATTTCCCTTATTTATCGAGATATCAAGATTTATTTGAGGGGAGGTTGCTAACAGAAGTAAGGAAAGATCTATAACCAAATAAAACAACAAGAGAAATAAGTAGTAGTAGTGAGAATAAAAATATGAGTTATAAAATAAAATGGATGGAAAACAGAAAACTAAAACATGTGCAATAACAAATGGGATTAACTTAGGGCTGTTCATAAGAAGGCCCAACCCGACCAAACCGACCAACTCGGACCGACCCAACCGAGTCGGCCAGGTTTTCATCAGCACGGGTCGGTTTCGGGTTGTGCAAATTCCTAAACCGATGATTCGGATCGGTTTCGGTTTTCACACAAGAAAACCAAAATCGACCTGAACTGAACTGACTTAGTTTGTAGTTCAAACATGAAGTTCCAAAGCCCATTAGGCCACATAGTTTTTGAATGGTTGCAAGAAACTTTGGATTAGTGAATAGTGATTAATGAACAACTTTTGTGATTAACTTTTCATTTAAATTTTATCATAGGAGATGGCTGAAATGATGTTCAATTTATGACTGTTTTTAAAATTAGCAAGATTTTATCACAGGGATGAACTTAGAACCAAAACGACCCAACCCGACTCAAACCGACAAGGTTGGTTTTGCTTAACACTGGGTCGATTTAGGTTTCTAAGTTAGGTAACCCAACCAGGTCGGGTCGGTTGGAAAAACCGCAGTAAACCGACCCAACCCGACCCGTGAACAGCCCTAGATTAACTCATTAAGAGGCCTGGGGTCTGTTTGATGGAAAGAGTACATGCAGATTAAAAAGAGGGAGAATAAAACATTTAGAGAAAAAGAGTAAACATGTCAATAATTGGTAAAGATAATAAGAAGAATAATAAAATAATAAAATAATAAATAATAAATAATAAAATAAATATAAAAAGATAAATAAAAAAATGTATAAAAAGAAAAAGAACAAAAAAACTAACAAATATAATAAAAATATATAATGAAATAAAATAAAATAAAATGGGAAGGTTTTTCGATCATGTTCTTTGTTATGTTTTCTTATTATTTTGCTTGGTTGGTCGCATATTTTGTGATTATTGTCATGCTTGAGTTCCCATGTGGACCCCACCAGTTGGACCTAGGAGATGGGTGCCTTACCCCTTCCCTCTTCCATTTGAGTCTTACCCAGGCTGGTTTAGCCGGTGCCTTGGGTTTTTGAGTCACTATTAACACTAAAACGTTTTGAGAATCATTATCAAGGGTCTCATCACCTCCATTTCCTTAATTGATGGGTGGCAACTCCATTTCAACTTAAGTGAGCCATTTTTTTATGCTCACAACCTGTAAGCCAACTATTTAAGTATTGTTAATTGTTGGCACCCATAAACCAACAACTTGTTGGGTTTCCCTCTTATGTGGAGGATGGCCCAAGAAGCCCATGTGGTATTTTTGAGCCCATGGATGAGGGTATTCTTGTTCAAATGAAAATAGGAAAAGGAAATAACATTTTAGTGGTGTTAATTGCCAAAAAGAATGGGAGAAGAAGAAAAGAAAAAGGAAGAGAATCCCGTGCAAAAACGGAGAGAGAAAATGAGCGGATTCTTGAAATTCCTGTCTCTGCAGTTTTTCATCTTGTGCTCCGATCGAAGGTCGTTTGTGGTCCGATTGAGCTGAAACTTTGCAGGCATGTTGGCATGTTCGTGACTTAAGGTTCTTCAATCTGAACGGTGGAGATCTGGTTTGGCTCACTGGTTTGTGAGATCTAAGTCCGCGAACAGTACATCCGTTTTGGATGAGATTTCTCCATTATCTTGAGATATTTGTTAATTTCCAAGAAACATATTTTCTTGATGATTTGTTGATTGTATGCCTCTAGTTTTATCTAGAGAAAACCCTTGTACAACCACTTTCGTGATAGTGAAAGTTTTTTAGGTGACCGTGGTTTTTTCTTTCCCACACCGGAAAGGTTTTTCCACGTAAATTTGGTTGTGTGCTTGTTCTTTGGTTTAAACTCTACTAAATTGTTTCCTAACAGATTCACACAAAGAGGGAGAAAAATATTTTTCCTACACAACTCAGGTTTGGTTGACACCCATGAGTTGAATCGGTTGAGGTACTATAAGCACTCTCAAAAGCATTATTGGTTGTGAGGTTTAATTGACACTCGAAAACCCAATCAGTTTTTAGTGAAATTCCTATGAGGTTGCCCAAGGAGAATATGTAGTCCTAGGGTTTGGCCAAACCTCTAAACTCCATATTCCGATTTCTCTAGTTAGCTAGGGTTTTCGAGAAAAATCTTCAAAGACCTATCTTAGGCCTCAATCTAAGTGATAAATCTTCTCCATAAGTCTCCCCTGACCGAGCAGCATCGATCTTTAATCAATCAATAGCTTACTTCTCCATATACACTATGTACGGGCCTAAGAGAAGAAAAGCATGAAGTGGGAACTTGCTCTGATACCAAAAAGAAAACTGGTCTAACAATTTCTTACTTGTATAACAAATAAAATAAGAAGGAAGTAGAGGGAATGAGCTATTCACGTGAAAGAAGAAGTTGGAAGCAAATAGGCAAATAAGAGAGTGGAATTCATCCCTCTCTCACTCCCTTTAATCCCTTTATATAAGCGCTAGAACAAATGAAAGAGAAATTACATGGGTGCCCTTGGTTTGGTGGACCCAAAAACATAAGAAATAAGTGTGTTAAGTGCCTATAGAGACAATCCATTACACCAGAAATAAAATGAATAAATAACAGAGCCAAACTAAGGTCCATTCGGTCAAATCTCTCTACACAAAATCAATTTTTTATAATCCCATTCCCATGTAAGTCGCATGATTTCAAAATATTCATCTTTGTATCAATTAACTTCTAGTTCACTAAAGGCCATAATTAACAATATTCTAACCTAGAGGCTGATTGGTATTTAAGTTGTTTATTTAATAAACATTTTTCACAAAATTTATCTTGAAAAACGAGAAAAGTTGTTTGATAAATGTTTTTTTAGTGTTGTTTTACAACTAGGTACCATTACATGCCATTAGGTGTCAAATAAGCTGAATAGTAAATAAACAAATTGGCATTTGGAAAAACGTTAAAATGAAACTTTCCCCAAGAGTTATCTCTCACACAAACCAAGACAAAAATTTAGTTAATTAATATTTTACCAAACAATTAACATTTCATAATAAATGCCTATGTGGCAATGGACTTGCACCATTTTTCAAATAAATGGCAACGTAACCAAACACCATCCTTCTTGTATCATAGGTTGTGTTTGGTTTCCTTAGTTTTCTATTTCTTTCTCTACCTTTTCTTTTAAACCAAACACAACCCAAGGTTGGGTGAGTTCAAGTTGAAGCTTGGGTTAGTGTTAAAAAATATAAGTCCAACTTCAGCGTTTAGGGTTGAAGTGTTAGACAATCCAATCCAACCCCAACCCAACATGTCTTCAGTTTGTGTATATGAAGAATATATATCACCAACCTTAGAATTGACTAATCCAACTTGCAATTTCACATAGTCTTGAATTTTCTATCATTGGGTGGGTTCAGGCTTAGGCCTTAGATAGCCCAAGCCCAATTAAGGGCTAGCTCAACCCCATCTCAAACCCCCAAATACGTATATACTTACATACACACATGGATACATATATACTTACATACATGCATGCCAACATGCAAGCATATATATATATAAAATTTTAGTATGTGTTGATTGACTTAATCTAAGCTAGGCACGTGCCCAAACCTAACTTCAGTGGATCAAATTTTAGTGTCGATTGATTGTCTAAGCTAAGCCCATGTAAAAACGCAATTTGAATGCATCAAACTTTAGTGTGGATTTGGGACTGAATTTGACAGGTTAGGTTGACACCAAGCTTTGACAAGGCTCATCCCTTATGCCCAATACATAGTTTCGAGCACTTCCTAGGCTCCTCAGACGTGCGCCCCTATATATTATCAATTATATAATTGATTCAGATTTTTAAATTTGTATGAAAAAACAAAAATTGACCTGGCCCAATTATAACTAGAATACAAAACTGGAATCCGGTATTGTTCAATTAGTTTGATAGACCCGACCCTTTGACATGTATTCATTGAACTGAAAAACCAAATATGCTAATTTGGTTCAATTTATTTAGTTCCCGGTTTGATTTGGTTTGAAATTAAAAAAAAAAACCCTAGTTTAGGTAGGCAAAATTTAATCGAACCGAAAACAAGTTGAATAATCAATAGTAATATACAAACATATATGATATATTTATAGATTATTAGATTTGTTATTCTTAAATGTATGATAAAACGTTGCACAAACAATATCACTTGTCAAGTACTGAGATTGTATTTAGCATTCCTTATTTTAAGGATTTATTTCCTTTTTGCAAATAAAATGTCTCTGAACAATGAGTTTCTAATTGCAAAAAATGAGATAAAATCCTTAAAATAAGGAATGCTAAATGCAGTCTTAAACTACTATAAACCGGATCTCTTACCCACGAGAATCCTACCTACACCTACCCAGATGACACTAGTGGGTAGGAGGTCCGAACTCGGACTACAAGCTAAAGAGGGGATGCCTTGCTTGTTTTAGGCCTAATCTCAAAGATTTATGAATGTGAACTTATGTGTTGGGCTTAGAGTGCTAAAATTAAAACCCGTCAAAAATGGACCAAATCAATTAAAAGCTCGAATTTGGTTAGGCGAGATTTGTTGAATCCAGTTTGGTTTGATTTAAATGGCTAAGCTAAATTATCAATTAGGTTTCAATTTTTCATCTAAACTAAACCGAACCAACCAAATTACACCTAATCATTTGCGCATTTTAAAATTATTAGATAAGTCTATGATGTCACTATAGCTTTCTACAATCGAAACGTCCCATGAAGTTCGATGAATAATACATGATTGGTGGTACGACTTCAAATAAGTGGGATCAAACCCTTTCTAAATCCGAATTCAACCCGATAAGAGCCGAATTTAGACATCTCCCTTTATCTTAACAAATTGGGTCAGATTGGAAAACTTAGTTTATTTAGTTAACTGATTGAATTCGGATATACTCCGATTTGTTTGGCTACGACCCGATTTGTTCCATTAGTTATGAAATATCACATATTATCAAATTGTATCGCATATGCCATTTACTGAATTTGATCCTAATTGGTGGACTTCTATGATACTGGTTAATTGGTTTATAATTTTATACCATATGTTGATTTTTTCATTGCATTTGGGAGATATACAAATAATCATTACAAATACAAATATGTTTGGTTCATAAAAATACAAAGTCAGTTTAATTTTGTATTCTTGTCAAATAATTTTTAATTGTGATAGATACAAACAGGAATCCTAAGACTCAAATCCACATTTTTTTACATTGAACAACTTGAGTGCAAAAGTTTGCATCCATCTTTGCAATCATTTGAATACAAACATGTATTGGAATTTGTATTTGCTACTATTATCAATATATAAATACATCCTTGCCAAGTACCTGCTAAATTGGACCTGGTGCATATATGCACTTAATCACTAATATCTGATCAGAGCTATAGTTGAGGAAGACATGCAACAGGTAATCATACCATGAGCTGAGGTGGAAGGACGAATTTGTGCATGGAACAGATCTGTAAGCAAAGCAATGCCAATGGCTTGAGGATATTGTCTCGGGGAAGGCATTTCGATGCTCAAGTTAATAAAGGATGGTGAGATCGGTTGGGCCGAGTTGTTAAGGATGAGCTGGTTTGAGCCAAAGAAGAGGAATGAGAGTAAGGAAGCAAAAAGTAGTGAGAGAACTCAATATAGCAAACCTTTGGGGGGTGGAGATGCCTTTAAATAATCGAGTGTCGTGGTGCACTCAAAACATGTTCCTTGTGGGATTTTAGGGAAGAGGTTGCCCACCAAGGCCTTTGGAAGGCTCTACCTTCCCTGACAAGGGTGTCTATCTGTACGAGATTACGCTTCCTCAAGGTTCTCGCTAATGGACTATACGATGTTCTCGGATTGACCTAGGACACGACAACACCCACGTGGCGACTTCAACCAACTGAGGCATGACCCTAACATGCACTATTCCCAAACATGGCCTTTGTGTTTGCACTTTGGGCCTGTTTGTTTTTTTTGGATTTTGAGAGGGAGAGGGGAAGTAAGTCAATTGGATTTGGTTTTCATTGACTTGGATACCCATGTTCTTTATTTTTTTTTTATTTATATGGGATATTATGAAAAATTCATTTTCCCTAGATATCACTTACACGAGTAAGTGATACTCATTTCCTAGGTGAATAATTAACTTTCTGACATAGGGGAAAGTTGAGAACACTTGGATGAGACAAAGCTACCCCTTTTAATAATGGATTTTTTATGACTAAAATGATCATTGTCTTATTTACCTTGAAAATAAAATAACATGGGTAAATGCACAGGTCATTAAGTTGATGCATTTACTTGAATAAGTATCTTCTCAAAAATGAATGGTGCCTTTGACCTATCGAAATGGATTTCGAATATTCGATATTCCTACCTCAATTCTCAAGAATTGAAATGATCACCCTACGTCAATTTATTACTATGGGCGTCTATTTAATAAATATATTGTATTATTTGTATCTTGAAAAATAAGAAAGTGGTTGATAAACATTTATATGGTGTTGTTTGACAGACAAACCATTAGATGCATAAGTCTATGATGGAGGTGATGGAAGCTCCAAGAATGACATAAAAAAAAAAAAAAAACATTTTTGTTTGTAGTGACTCCAAAGTCAAAGGCACTAACTACACCAATTTGGGTGAAGGGGTTAGGCATCCCTCTCCTGGGTCCCATAGGTGGAGCCCACATGGAATACCAATAAGTACAAATATAAATAAACGAAGATCCAATTGTCTAAGAGAATAATAAAGCAAAACAAACAAGGAACAAAACACCCTTGGAAATTTCCACTATTTATATTGTTATTTATTTTATTTTATTTATTCTATTTTCTTCTTTTATTATTATTATTATTATTATTATTATTATTATTATTATTATTATTATTATTATTATTATTATTATTTTATTTTAATTTTATCATATTTTTGTATTATTTTCTCATGGAAACTTCCTTTAATTTTTATTTGTCTTATTTTTATCACTTTTTTGTTTTTTATTCTCTAATTATTTTTTTAATGTTTTATATTTTCCATATTTTTATCATCATTTTTTGTTTTTATTTTTATTTCCATGCTTTTACTTTTATTATTTCTTCCCTTTTAAAGGCTTATTTCTTCCTATAAAAAGATTCTAATTCATAAAGCTAAATACCTAACTCCATGGATTCGAACCCACCACACCGGATTTACAATATTGCTATTTCTCTCCTTTATGCTTTATTTTATGTTTTATATATTTCAATTTTTTCCTTTTTTCTTTTTATATTATTTATTTTTTTATGATTATACTATCTCTTGTTATTATTATTATTTTCTTTGGACATAACTTGTTAATCGATTCCTTGCCCTTTTATCTATTATAGAAATTCAAGCATCTGGATTTATCCCCAAACCCATTTCCTTCTTCCTAAATAAAAACACAACTGCATTCCTTACCACCTTTTTCATCGTATATATTTTTTTATTCCTTGTATTTTCAGATCTTATTTATTCCCTACCATCCACCCTTTCTCTCATCCTAATCTACACAATTCTTTGCCATTAATCAACACATAATCATGATTTTCATCTATCTTAGAAAGGGAAAACCTGACAGCTATTCAGTCTAACTTTCATAACAAAATCTAATATTAACTAAACAATATGGATTAAAAGAACACAAACACACGTTGCATACACCTTAAGCATAGCAATGACGACAAACACTAGTTGATAAAGCTACAGAGAATAAATAGAACAACTAGAAACATGGAATGATTACTAGTATTCAACACCTTCAACTATTCTATTTGACAAGATTTTGAACTTCAATAAACAGAGCAATAGCAAAAAATACGAATGGAATCAATGATAGCCACTAATGAGCGGGAAAACTGAAAACCATAGATTCAACAAATAGACTTGATTAGAACAATCATTGCGAAATATAGAAAACATTAGCGATTAGAAAACCAAAATAAACCAACGGGTTCAACTGAAATCTGCATATCTATCACAGTAAAAGAAAAGAGTGGAATCGAATAAGCCAATCCAGGCTAGTATAGAGAGTTACTAGAGCTGAATTAGCCCAATCTCTCTCCTCCCAATCGTAGATATAAAAAAAGGGGGAGCACACAATGAAAGAAAACACATGAAAACCAGTTGTCGATTGAGCAAAAAATGAGTGTTACCTGATGGAGATGTGGCCTGGGAACACAATTAGCAGCAGGAGGAGTTTCAGTCTGCTTCAACTTCTGGTTATGGGTCTTTAAACAGAGTCAACTTCCGTGGAGCATTGTTAGTATAGGGAAGTCGAGAAAGCCTCACGAACTTGACTTTTTCGGATGACTGAGAACGACGATAAAGAGATGCTTCGGGCGATAGCTACTACCATCGGTTCAGCTCTACCAGAGAACGATAAAGAGAAATGGGGATTCGATTGATTGGTGACAATGGAAAGTAATGAAAAGAGGGAGGGAGAGGAGAGAGAGACAGAGACAGAGAGAGAGATGAGAAGATTGGAGGAAAGGGAAGATTCTCCACCACAGCTGTGTTTAGATCCACTATTGCAAGCAACGGTGATTGAAACATGGGAAGGGAGAGAGGGAGAGAACGAAGGGGAAAATAAAAATCAGAAAATAACAGAAAAGTGGGAGAGATAGATGGGAGAATAAAAAGAAAGAGATGGGGGAAAAGAACAGGGAAGAGATTAAGGGAGGAGATCGTCGCCGCCTCTCAATTCGGTTCGAAGGAATGAGGAAATGAACAGTGCATTAGGTTAAAATTTAAATTTACCTTTGTATTTATAATAGGGAATAATGGGATTTTCGTAATTTTGGAGGCTCCGAATGACATTTTTGTAATTATGAGATATTTGGGTCAAATTGGGTGTAGGGGGTCAAACCGAGAGTTTTGGATGGATGGCTAAGATTTTGGGTCAAAATGTGAAGGGTTGAGATGGGTCTGAGTGTGTATAGTGTTTTTGCATGTGTGGGCTAGTGAGATTGGTCGAAATGGAATTTTTTTTGCATAAGGGGTAAATAGGGTATTTTTGGCTGAAATTTGGTAAGGTAGGGTTTCTGGACATTCTGAGTTGATTGGTGGGGTTAGATTGGCCTAACTAGGCCCGGATTAGACAAATGAAAAGGGGTTTAATTCGGTCAATCTAGAATCTTGAAATGGAATCTGTGTATAGAGGAGCAAACAAGGGTATTTTGGGTTACAATTTTGCATGTGGGTATTTTAGAGTATTTAGGATCTGGTGGTAATGTCTGATTGGTTCAGGGGTCAAGATTATAGGAATCTTGGGTTAAAAGTTTATGGATAGGCGTTTTGGTGTGTTTAGGGATCAATTGTATGGTTTGATTGGCTCATATGGGTTTGGATCAAGGGGATTTAGGTTATAAGTGTTTTGGGTTAACGTAAGGGGTCAAAATGGAATCTTTGCTTTATGAGAGGGTAAACTTAGGAATTTTGAGTTGAGATTTGCTGGATAAGTATTTTGGTAGGTCTTTTTGTCTAATGGTGGTGTCTGATCTTAGGGTTAAAGTGTAGATGGGGGTTGGTTGGAGCCATCGGATTGGTATAGGATATATTTAACAGTGGATTTGATGGCTTTTAGATTGAAAGTAGGGGTTTTGGGGTGTTTCAGAGAGATTGGAAGAGTCTGATCAGGTGTTCAGAGTGAATCGGGGGGTTAAGCAGCGGACCGAGCAAAAATCGGGTGTTGAACCAAACATCATGCAAATAAATTTTTGGGTGTGTTCTTTTTTGGATTTTGAGATTGGGGAAAGTTGGTACCTATGTTTTTTTTTCATATTTATGTGGGGTCCATGGAAAAGTTACGCACCTGGAGTGAAAGTTGCCAAAATTGTGTGATAAAATTATCCCTCTTAATAATAGATTTTATGGCTAAAATGGTCATTTTCTTATGGATAAATTTCTTAAACTATCCTTATGGTTTAACTAATTGACTCACTCTACCCTCTGTTTATATGTTGTCTTAAAGAACCCCCAAGTGTTTTTTGACAATTGTCTAAAACCTCCCTTTCCATTAACTTTCCATCTCATGTGACATCACATGATTGATATATTTTTTAAAAATTCCTAAAATACCTTGTTTACCTTTATTCCTAGAATACCCTTTTACCTCTATTCCTAAAATACTATTCATAAAACCTTTATCAAGAAATGGTGTGCCCTAGTCCTTGTGATCGCTAAGGTCGAATTGGGACAAGCTACTAGACCTAGGTCTTCTCCTAAGGTTTGCATGATCGATCAACTCTACTCGATCATGATGGTGATTTGATTCATAATGAGACCTTCTATAACAATTAATTGGACTATGGCCATGTCTACGATGATAATAGTATTGAGGAGATGAAGATCTAGATGAATCCGACAACGACTACTAATATGCCCTTCGGCCCTTGGAAGAGGCTGCAACTACACACAATGGCTTATTGATCGTGATAATAATTGAGCATTAACCCTAAACAATACAAGATTCATACATTGAATCCGAAGAATAGTGTGACAATTGACAGACGAGAAGTTGATTTGGATTCCAACGAAGCCAAGAAGCTTGGGGTGGTTGACAAGGCCATCATTGTCGCCAACCTTGTAAATAAGCTTATTGGCTTGGGGCAAATTTGACGTTCTCAGTTGACAACAACTCTTTTTCACCTGTATACTCCCTCTCCCTCCAAACAATGGTTGCTAGGCCCGCTATTATTAGTTGCTCATTTTTTCCTCCATGATTATCATTTGTGGTTCTCGGTCTAATGTGACTCCTCTTCAAGCAGTCTCAACTCTTAATCAATGGAGAATTTCTTCCTTTTGACTCGTCCATATGACTTTTTCTCCCTCAATAGGATTCCTACTAGAGAACCCATTTTTCTCTCTTCTTCAAAGATAAAAAATGACCTTAGAGATCATCCAAATCCATGCTTAATTGATCAAAACCAACATTATCTCCAATGCACTCACCACAAGGTGGGATGGCCAACCCCGGATCCAAGCAGATCTACTTGATATTCCCGATTGACAGCATGTTCGATCTACTTGGCAAACTGCATCGTTCTTGCTTGTCGGTGTTGTTCTGTGTGTGTGTGTGTGTGTGTGTGTGAATAGCTCTATTTTTCGGTGGTAAATTGCATCATTCATGCTTTTCTGTGTTGTTCTCTCTATCCCTTTGTGTGAATAGCTTTGCTTTTCGGCATGGGTTGTGTACTCCTGTGGCTCCAAACCCAAAATGCCCTGAAGGAAATTTGTAGTTTCAAGAATGCGAAGCATTTAAGAAACAAGAAATAAAAGAATCTATAGTTGTGTTGAAAGGTGCCTTCTGGGGAGATCTTTACTYAGTAGCAATCCTGCTAAGTGGTGTGAAGCCAGAAGACATTCCACGAAAGGTARAGGTAYGAACARAGGGGAGCTTTGTCTCTGTATGGTTAGCTTCCTCCATTGAAGCAGTGCTGTGGAAGGAGGCTCGTATGGTTGGAGGGGAGGAGGAAGAAGAAGCACTACGTGGACTTGTGAGAGTGGTTAATTCAAATGGAAAGGGATGTTTCACTAAAAAGGGCCAACAAATTCTGGGAAGCCAAAAAGTTATGGGGCAGTTGGAAGGTCAAACCTGGAGAAAGCAAAAAAAATTATGACAAATGGCAGATCATTTGCGCAGGTGGTGTCAGGGGAAACAAACAAAAATTCACTAGTTTCGAAAGGGAGAGGGCTGAACAAGCAACCTCAGACAGGGAAGGTTGCTGGTTCGACCATTAAATCAGGGGGGCGTGACCTTTTAAGTGGTCACGTGGGACGAAATGAAGGGCCCAATCGAGTGGATCCACTTGATGAAGGGCCGGAGAAGGCATCTCAATTAAAGGCTGTAAAGGTGGGCTCCCATAGGCTTCAGCCCAAGGCCCATTACAAGATAGATGGGCCGAGGGGTACTTTAAGTAAGCACGTGGCTGGGAGGAGGGACGAGCTGATAGACGAAATTAAGCGTCTATCTTCTTCTACCCCGAACCCCTCCTCTCGTTCGAACAGTTCAGGCGCAAAAAAATCTCCAGATTCGCAATCGCGAGGCTCTCTATAGTGGGTCCCATCCAACCTGGCGAACCGTCTCTCACCAGATAGGCGCAACCCGAGATACCTCAAGCCTAATGATGAGAACAGAACAGGGATTGAAGACTGGTCAAGTGAACAAAACAGCAATGACGATTCTGATAGAGACGAAACGCTAAATCTGGGAAGTCTGTCTCTGAAAAGCAACAATGATTTTTTTGAAACAAAAAGTTTGCATACAGAGYTGTTGTTTCTAGAGGAAGAGACTGAAGAGGCAGGTGGCGAGAAGGCTAGAAATGGTGAAGAAAATGGTTCTAAAGCTGTGAAAACTCCTCCTCCCTTCATCGAGGGAGCTGACCCTGAGTCTAATGAACTACAGGATGTTGGTGGAGAGGGACAAGAATCGGCTGTAAGGATGGATGCGGGTATTCCAGTGTCGGAAACACAGAGAAAGGTCTTCCAAGTGGGTAGGTCGTCAGGAAGTGATTCTTTCACCATGTCTACTTCACAACCTTGTCCAAAAAGGGGAAAGGCTTTAAAACCAGTTGCCGCCTGTCAGCAAGTCATTTCCAGTGATTCTAGTCCTACCCCCGTTCTATCAGGTATGGGTGTCAATTCTGTTTTAGGTACTGACTTGTTTGCTCTRCCTGTAACAGATATCCCAGTTTCCCATCCTGGAGGTTCTGATGTAAGAAAGAGGGTGATAGTGGATGGAGGAGAGAGGGTGTTGGAAGGAAGTAGTAAGGGGGAGGCGGACAGAATTTGGGAGTTGATCTGTACAATGATGGAGGAACAAAATAAAAAGAAGGGACTTGGAGAAAGATGTTGTAGCCAAAATAAGTGTGAGCAGGGTAAAATTCTTCCTCAGACATTGGCTAGAAAGGATGGAGAAAAGAAAGAGGATGATTGTTGTATTAGGATGGGGGGGAGAAAAGGAACAAATAAGAAAAAAAGATCTGAAGTGGAAAGGCTAATTTTAGACATTGAGGGGGATTTAGAATTCAGTGGTAGAGGGGATAGGAGGAAGGGCCTAAATTAAGGAGAATGTGGCCTCTTATTGGGTTCTTTTGCTACTTTGTYTCGATGAAAATTATTAGCTGGAATGTAAGAGGGTTAGGGAGTGCAAGGAAGAGAAGGATGATCAAAGACCTACTCCAAAGGGAAAAACCTGATATTGTGCTGTTACAAGAATCCAAATTGATGGAMTTAGATGGGAGATGGGTGAGGAGTTTTTGGAGGTCTAGAGGTTTAGGTTGGAGCTTGGCTCCTTCTTGGGGAGCCTCGGGGGGGATTGTAACACTGTGGAAGGAGGATGTGGTGGAAGTAGTGGAAGAATTGATAGGCAGATTCTCAGTTTCCATTAAGTGCAAGAATGTAGAGAATGGGTGTGTATGGGTTTTAACCAATGTTTATGGCCCTAATTCCTATAGAGAGAGGAATGAGATGTGGGAGGAACTATATGCAATCAAGGGGCTATGGGATGGTCCTTGGTGCCTGAGCGGGGATTTTAACGTCATTAGATTCTCTGATGAAACTAGTAATCCCCAACAGGTAATCTCAACAAGCATGAGGAAATTTAATGGTTTTATTGAGGATTGTGATCTGAAGGAAATACCTCTGCTGCAAGCCAGTTACACTTGGTCCAACCTTCAGGAAACCCCTTTGTGCTCGAAGTTGGATAGATTCTTATTTAACCTTGCCTAGGAGAATAGTTTGGAAAACTTGGTTGCTAGGGCATTACCCAGGGTCACCTCCGATCGTTGTCCTATCCAAATAGGTACTGAGTCTTTTCCTATAGGACCCAAACCTTTTAGATTTGAAAATATGTGGCTTACCCATCCAGGTTTTGTGAAAAAAGTGAAGGAGTGGTGGGGTGAGGAGGAGAGGGGTAAGATGGAAGGGGATCAAGTTCCACAAGAAATTAAAAAGGTTGAGAGCCAAAATAAAAGAGTGGAATAGAGATCAGTTTGGTAGAATTGAGGAGCAAAAATTGGGTCTAATCCATCGAATAGAGAACTTGGATGTAAAAGAATCTCACAATGGGCTGACCGAGGAGGACAGAGTGTTAAGGAGACAATTAAAAAAGGATTTGGATGAGGTGTTATTGAGGGAAGAAATCAGTTGGAGACAAAAATCTAGACACAAGTGGATTAAGGAAGGCGATGGGAACACTAGATTCTTCCATGATTTGGCTAAT
>NW_010729132.1:372999-401469 GCF_000365185.1 Nelumbo nucifera | reverse complement strand
CCTCAGAGGCCACACCTCGGCTGCCCCCTCTGCCTGCCTCTCGATAAACGTGCACCCCTCCTCGGTTGAAACCTCATCGCCTCAGCACAGAGCATCGTCACTTTGGACAATGGCCACACCCCTCGGCGGCCCCCTCTACCAACCTCTCGACAGACGCCTGACCCACACACGGACTCATCAGCTAATCTGAAGCACACGACTGGGGGCACGCGCACCTCGTACTCATGCAAAATACGGTGTTTGGCCTCATCCGCCCTCGGGCTCCACAGGTCATCGGCTTCAATAGTACTCGGGCCCCATAGGTCATCGGCCTCAACAGCCCTCGGGCTCCATAGGTCATCCATCGGCCTTAGCAGCCCTTGGCTCCACAGGTCATCGGCCTCAGCAGCCCTCGAGCTCCATAGATCATTGGCCTCAGTAGCCCTCAAGCTCCACAAGTCATCGGCCTCAGCAGCCCTCGGGCTCCACATGCCATCGCCTCAACAGCCCTCAGGATCTACAGGTCATCAACCTCATCAACCATCGGGCTCCATAGGTCATCGGCCTCAACAACCATTGGGCTCCATAGGTCATTGGCCTTAGCAGCCCTCAGGCTCCATAGGTCATCGGCCTCAACAGTCCTCAAGCTTCATTGGTCATCAGCCTCAGCAGCCCTCGGGCTCCACAGGTCATCAGCCTCAACAGCCCTCAGGCTCCCCACAAGTCGTCGGCTTTAGCATCCCTAGGCTCTATAGGTCATTGGCCTCAACAACCCTCGGGCTCCACAAGTCATCAACCTTAGCAGTCCTCGGCCCCGGCCAACCTTGGACAAACTCCATAGGTCCCCGGCCTCAGTAGCCCTCTGAAATCGAGGCCAACACCTCCATGCCAGAAGACTGTTCTCACCAACTCAGCCATAGCCGAGACCCTCGCCATAGAAGACCACTCGGCACCTCCTAGCAAGGATGACACACTCTCTTCACCCGAAAATCGAGGTCCTTAGCCAAGACTTCCACCGCAGACTCGAGAGTGAGGGGCAAATGATGTAGGCCCTTTAGGCAGACTAGTAGCATGCCAACATGCGGCTAAGGACGGTGCGTATTGCGGGACCAATGGCGTGGCCACACACGGCAACCTCGGATGGTTGCACTCCCTGGGCCAGATCGCATCCTGATCGTCCGCGCCCGTTTACCTCTAGGCAGTCTCAAGTATTAAGGTAATCATTTGGAACCTGGGCTGGAAGCCCACTACTCCAAGCTCTCTAGCTCATAGGCGACCTCGTTTAAGCTACTCTACTCAGGCCTCGTCTGCCCTATTTGCTATGCCCTCACTAACTTGACCATCGGAGTCCCCGCCTCGGGCTAGCGCCTGGGGCCTCTAACGTTCCCTTCTCCATAGGTCCTCGGCCTCGGCACCCCACGGACCCCATAGGTCCTCAGCCTCAGCACCCCTCAGACTCTTCCATCTGCCAACTTATCCTGGAAGCGAAGTATAGTGTTATCCTCGACCATTCCAAACATAAACAGGAACCAAACACATATTTATTGAATAAACAAATTTACCAAATGAAAGCCATACCAAACACTATGGTTTCATATACAATAAACGCCAATCTCTCTCTCTCTCCCTCTCTCACTCTCTCTCTCTCTCTCTCTATATATATATAAACGGTCCTGCCATGTCAGTAGGTTTCTCCTTGCAAGAAACCCTATTGGGAACGTTTGGACTTCCAAAGCCCCTCCCGCCCATGTCTGCCATTAAATCTTATCTTATAGGAAGCCTAGGAACTTTGGACTTCCAAGTTTTTCTACAAAAACCGTTTGACTCCCATGCATGTTTTTTCTTTTCTTCTTTTTCTGTCTGACTTTATTCAAGTATCAGATTCGAATTCACTTGAGCATATGTGATTTAGCTTGGAAGAAGAATCTCAGCAATTCTCTAATTTGCTTGCATAGACTAGGTACGTATTTGTTTCCTTTTTTTTTTTCTTGTGAAAAAACAGATTTGATTAGGTGATTTTTTTTTTTGCATTTTCGGGTGAATTATGAAGTGTTTTTCTGATGCTGAGTATCAAAAATAAAATCGACTCATTAAAAAATAGAGAAAACAGCAAAAAATGCAATAAAAAATGAAAAAAGTTAACCGGGTCATCGTAGAACCCGTTTCAACGGTCGGGCGAAGAAAACAACGAAAACAGGTTTTTCGCAACTCGTTTTTGACAGAATATCGGGTATGTCTGAACCCCAACCGTTTTAGGACGGTTCGCACCAACCGTCCATTATACGATTAATTACAATAATTAATGTTGATTAACATTAACAATAATTAACGTCAATAAATTTAATGTTGATTACGTGGATTGGTTGTGAGATAATTAACGTCCAAACGTTAATAAATACTGTAATTATTGCAGTATTTGTTAACGTCAACAAATTTAATGTTGATTACGTGGATTGGTTGTGAGATAATTAACGTCCAAACGTTAATAAATACTGTAATTACAGTATTATTTATTGGTTGACGTTAATAATTACAGTATTATTTTAATTACAACACTTTTCATAATTACAGTATTTTTATAATTTTTAATAATTAACATTATTTAAAAATAAAGTATTTCTTAATTAACAGTATTAATTACAATATTAAATTAATTAACAGTAATTTTAACAAATACAGTATTTTGTTAATTACATTATTTATTTAAAAACAATGTATTTATTAAATAACAGTATTTTCAAAAAACAACCAAAAACTATGTAACTATGTTTCTGAAAATATGAAAATATTTAATTAACAGTATTTAATTTACACTATTTAATAAATACATTACTTTTAAAAAATAATATATTTTTAATTAAAAGTAATTAACAGTAATCAATTATGTTGATTAACATTAACAACAATTAATTACTGTTAATTACTTTTAATGAATTAATTATTGTTAATACAACATAATTGATTACTGTTAATATTAACAGTATTTATTAAATATAGTATTTACTAATTAGAGTAATTTAATAATTACAATATTTTTTATACTTACAGTATTTTTCAGAATTTTTAATAAAATACAATTAACGACATTTAAATAATTACAATGTTTATTACTTACAAGTATTAATAATTACTGTATTTATTAATTAACAGTAATTTAATAAAAATATATTTATTAAATAACTGTATTTTCAAAAAAAGAAAATTAACAGTAATTGTTTTTTATAATTAACAGTATTTTCATAATTTTTAATAATTAACATTATTCTAACAAATACTGTATCTATTAATTAACAGTATTGAATACAGTATTTAATTTACACTATTTAGTTATAAAATCAGTGATTATCACAAAATTAGCTGTAATTATTTTCTATAATTAACAATAATTATTTATATAATTAACAAAAATCAACATTTGGTAATTTAATAATTAACAGTAATTCTAATAAACAGTAATTATTTTAAAAAAATTACATTTATTTACATATAAATAATTACAGTATTAATAAATACATTATTTGATTTACACTATTTAATAAATACATTATTTTAAAAAATAATATATTTTTAATTAAAAGTAATTAACACTGATTATTGTAATTAACAGTAATTGTAAGTTAAGCTATAAATTATAATTACCAGAAAATTACATTTAATTAATTAACATTAGTATAATTCAGTATTAAAAATAGCATAAAATTAAACGTAATTATTAGGTAATTATATTTAATTAGTTTTAGCCAAGAAATTACCAGTATATTTATGAAAATATGATGATTTCCATAAATTAATATATATRCATATATATAATATATTATAATTGGACATGCCATGTCAATTTCTCTCCTTTCTCCCCCACCCTTTTCCTAATTTCTCAGAATTTTGAATTTTCTATTTTGCAGGAGGCGTTTGGGCTTCCAATGCATCTCCTGCCACAGGCTTTTATTTCGAGGATACTCCAAACTCCTCTTTATCTTCTTCCAATGCATCTCACTCAAAGTTACAAAGCCACTTCAAACATTAAAAATCTGAGATCGGTGAACACAGAATAATAAAGCCACATCCTCTAGTTTTTTATCGTTCTTCAGTGAACACATATCAGGTATGTTTTAGATTATGTTTTCTATTTTTCTGGGGGTTAAATCCTATTGTTTGAAAGTAAACTCTATATCATTCTTTAGTTTTTTTATCATTCTGTACTGTGTTCACAAAAAGTAAACTCTATGACAACGTTGGAGATAAATCCTATTTCAATAGTTTCAAGTACGTTGGAAATAAAGTTTTGAAGAGGTTTACGGATTAGTAGTAAGAAAGTTGGAGACAAGTTTTAGGTTAGTAATTTTTTCTTTGTTTTTTGTTTTTCATCTTATAGTAAGTTGGAGAGATAAGTTTCATTTTTTATGTGTTTTTCATTTTTCTTTTGAAATACATTGTTTTTTCATTTTAGGGTGGTTTTTCTTTGTTTTTCGTTTTTCTTCTTCCTTGAATTATGAAATGCGACTTGGATAACTCTTCTCCATTTCAAGTTGATTTTCAGGCGCGCTTTCCACCAATAAACACTTAGTTCAAGTCAGTTATGGCCTTTGAAAGCTTAATGTAAAATACATTAGTGATATCTATTATGTTACAAATAGCATAAAATTACAAACTATAAATGATTTAATTAGAAGTATTTACAATTGCATTATTATTCTTAATTTGTAATAATTAATATTATTTAAAAAATACTGTATTATTTTACTTTTTTTTACAAAATCCCGTGCATCGGATCCCCGCTAGTTATGATGATCCACACGTCATTTTCTAACAACTCAATCAGAAAAATAAATCTTTATCAAAAAAAAAAATCAGAAATAGAACTCCTCCGCACAAAATCCAATCAAAAGTAAACACCTTCGCCGATTGGGTGTCCTGGAGGTAATTTTCTTACAACTCAATCAGAAAAATAAATCTTTATCAAAAAAAAAAATCAGAAATAGAACTCCTCCGCACAAAATCCAATCAAAAGTAACATCTTTATTTCCCAAAATCCAATCAAAAAAAAAAAAAAAAATCGAAAGCACACTGGCTTTCGAGGTCATTTCCAATTCCACCCAGATCCATTTTTTATCCAGTAAGTTGCTATAAATAGGTTTTCGTAAACGTGCGTGGAGCTTTTCGTTCGCGAGGTGGATTGAGGTTCGCGCGCGGCAACCCAAGTTCGCACCGGCACCTCTCTCTCTCTCTCTCTCTGAAGTGGTGCATTTGTAAAGAAAACGCTGCGCAAGCTTATGCTTGATTGATTTCTCCCCCCTCCACCCCTTTTCGAACCGGAGGCTAAAGCTTTTTATTAGGGTTTCTTCTCCATTAAGTGAAGTTCTAATGTTTGGAATCATACCTTGTATCCCTTGATCTGTGATATATTGCTTTGCAATTTTCATGGTTCTGGTTCACAATGGAGGCTTGCATGGAGAATTCGACGAACACTTTTCAGATGTTTGTAGAATCTCAGAAGGAGCTTTTCGACGAGCAAATCGATCAGCTTCAGAAGATTGTGGTCAGGCAATGCAAACTCACGGGTGCCAATCCTCTATCTCAAGAGATGGTACGGGTTTCATCTTTAGGGTTTTGGTTGACATTATTAAATCACAACTTACAATGAATTAGAGTGCTCGATTTTATAGATTCGTAGATACCCGCTTGCGTTTGTTGTTATCCTTCCCATTCTTCCTCCCCCCTCTCCCTCTCTCTTCTGGAGTAGAATAACCGCTCTTTCTAATTCAATGTGAAAAAGCAGGAAGCTTAGGTATTGATTAGAACTGAGGTTTCTCTGTTTGAATTTCAGTATTTTCAGTACTTGTAGTCTGACAATTTAGCATCATCACCTGGTTGTGAAAATGGCTATGCATTATTAGAAGCGAATTTGAAAATTAATATATGGTCGATTTCTTTCTACCTTTAGTTGCCTGCTGATTTTGGAAGTTCATCTGGCCAAAATATGCAAATAATATTCTATCTTGACCAGTTGAACATGCTATGGATGGAATTTCTTGCTTAACCCGGGTCAGTAAACTATAGTTTTTCATTCTAACTTTTTTTCGTCCAGATGTGGTTTCTCTAAGCATATGAAATAATTCATCTTTTAACAAATAAGGATGACTTGTAGTAATGCATGACGAAGAAAGAAATGGAATTTGAAACAATTAGGGTTGTCTTGTGATCTAAATATAATTAATATTTTGTTATACATTATAGTGAACCGTGGTGAGTCTGGTCACCTCTAGGTGCTTTGAAGTGTCGGGGCACCTAGGTTGTACACTCCTGGATGTCCTATAACGCACATAGTGGTTCTGTCAACACACATCAAGGGCATACAAGATGAGTCTCACCACCTTGGGTGACTAATTCATAATCTGTAACTGATATGTTTAACAACATTTATGTGTTTGTCTCTATGAAAGTACGCTTCTGTAATTTTTATATCATGATAATGTGTTTGTTTTGAATGTTGAAATCTCTTTTTTTCCCAATTTCCAATCAATTTGAACGTTGTAACTCATTGGTTTTGTATTTTGGAATTTGTACAGGCAGCTGGTGCACTGTCGATAAAAATTGGTAAGCTGTGAAGCATTTAGGATCTTGATAACAAATGTACTGTGAAAGTTAATTCTCAATGGATGTTCAGGATATTTTTTCAAGGACTTTGATTTATTATGACTTAATTTTTTAATGTTACAAATTGTGTCCAAAAATAATTGTGTGCAATAGAACTAAGAGGATATTATGCAGAGAATGAAATTTGGTGCTTCAGTTGGTCTTAACCATATGAAATGTATCAACAAATTCAGTTGACCTATTGCTACTATATTCTGTTCATGTTTTGGATGACTGCCTGTCAAAGTTTATCCATTTATGCTCCTCCAAGCATTTCTTTCTCACAATAGAGAAGTTTAACTGTGATATACTAGGTGTTTTTTGATATTTAAACTTTGAAGCTGTTTCTAGAAATCTCCTAGCATCCAGCCAAGGAAAATTATTTCTAAAAGTTCTCCAAGTTTGTTGGTCAAAGAAAACATTGATAGTGTGACAAATTATTCAAGATTGTTATTTTCAATAGATTGAGGAGAAAAAGTGTCTCAGGTCTATCACTCAATTTGTGGCCTAAATTTGAAGGGTAAAAAATTTACTGTTTTACTTAAGCCCCATTATATAGGTTGTTCAAATGCCTATCCAGCAAGACTTGGATTGTATGATTCAGATTTGATCAAGTTATAGCTGATTTGGGGACAGCCAATGGGCCTGTGGTGTGATTTCTATTTTTCAGGTTATTTGAGTTTTTCAAATTACAGATCTAGTAGTCTTAGGTTTTAGGATGCCTAGTTTGGTATTTGTTTTAGAAGCTTTTTCCTTACTAGAAATTTATGCCAATCTTGTAATTGGCCAAAAAGTAAACTTTAGAAGCTATTTTTTGGGAGTTGTTGTTTTTCAAGTCATTCCAACTATGAAAGTAATTTAGAGTCTTTAGATTAAAGAAATAAATTATATAAGGCTTACCTATTAGTTTTCTTTATGTTCTTCTTCCTTTTGTACTTTTTTATCCTCTACTTTTAATAAAATACTGGAGATTGGTACTGATCAAAAGAAATTCTGTAAAGCAAAATGATTATTTAGGTAAGATGCTTAAGAACTTTTCCTCTTTTATATTATTCCTTTTTTTGATGGAGTCTCTTTATATGGTTCCATTAAATGCCTTGCATTTAGTTTGGAAAAATTTCATACTTGATCTCTATTATTATTTTTTTGCATTATTGTATTTTTAAGAGATTTGATCTTCCCGAGTCCCTCCTGTCATATCGCTGTTTCTATATCTCCTGTATTGTTTATTCCCTCCACATATACTTTGCTTCTCTCACTTTCATTTGTATACTTTTTGCTTTTCTTTTATGGGTTTTCAATATAACTTTACCTTACCTTATAAAAAAAATGTATTTAGCCATGACCTAATTATGTTCTCGTTTTCTCTTACAGGCAAAAGACCAAGGGATTTGCTAAACCCCAAGGCTGTGAAATATATGCAGTCACTTTTCTCTATAAAAGATACAATTAGCAAGAAGGAATCACGTGAGATCAGTGCACTTTGTGGTGTTACAGTCATGCAGGTTGTTGGTTCTTTTTAACGTTCTTATCTGTTTGTTTTGGTTTAACAGCTGACATTTTGGGCTGCTTTCTGAGTGATGTTCATTTATGCTGCTAGAGCTTTAAATTCCTGGGGTTTGGAATAAGCATATTCTCATTTTTCATATATCTCTTGTTCGCAAATAATGATTTTTTTTCTTCAATTTGTATGGAATGTTGTTTATAGAACATCTTTAGCAATTATATTGAATACTTGCTACTTAACATGCCTCAAGATAAAGGTAACTTTTCTCAATAACAATTTTTTTTTTTTAAATGAAAAAGGTCTAGGAGGATTTTCTTTACATTGTAATATGTTTCTGTCATCCAAAAATATAGTTGCCTTTGACTATACTTTTTCCATTGAGTTATATTATCTCCTGCTTTTTGATCTGCTTATTGTACTGTGGAAGATAGAAGATTGATCTTGTTTCTAGGGTTGCATCACTTCTTCAATTTTGACACTTTAAAGTTAGATTTACTAGATTAAATAATCAGATTGCTCACATCCATATTTTGTTGCTTAGTTACAGGTTCGAGAGTTCTTTGCCGGTCAGCGTTCGAGGGTTAGGAAGCTTGTCCAGTTGTCAAAGGAAAAAGTGGTTAGGTCTAATGCCGGCATGGCATCTCATGATGGATGCTCCACCAACTCCAATCATGTCATGCCTATTAGTCCAGTTCCTTTGAACTCTGTGGACCCTAAAACTGTTGAAGAAGCTCCTTCTTGCTCATCACAGGATGAAACTATACCTGACATAGACAATTCTGATAAAAATTTCCTTGAAAATATTTTCAATTTGATGAGGAAAGAGGAAACATTTTCTGGGCAGGTGAAGTTGATGGAGTGGATACTGCAGATACAAAATTCTTCAGTATTATATTGGTACTTAAAATATCACTTTTCTGATCTTGGGAAATAAAGATGCACCTGTTCTATTGCTTGATGCAACTGAATTTTGTCATATTCTCAGGTTTTTAACTAAAGATGGTCTAATGATATTGGCTACCTGGTTGAGCCAAGCAGCTCTGGAGGAACAAACCACTGTTCTTCTTGTCATTTTGAAGGTGCATGTTTTATTATCCTATTTGTTCACTATTTGCTTCAACCCTTCAACTGGTATGAATCTTAGGCTAGATTATAATGGTTCTTTATAGGTCCTTTGTCACCTTCCATTACATAAAGCTCTGCCAGTGCATATGTCGGCTATATTGCAAACTGTTAACAGGTTGCGGTTTTACCGGACATCAGGTATGTTCTCAGTTTAAAGATTTATGTCTCGATTGCTTTGGGTTGGATTGCTGCTCTAGCTTATTGTTTTATAAATTGCTGATATAAAAGCGCAAGGAGTATTTAATTGAATTTAAGAATGTTTTCCTTTTCTTTTGGGGGTTGGAAGTTGGGCAAGGAGTTGGAAAGAGATTAAACTTTGTGTGTGTATTCATTTGGCAATAATCTAGGAAGGAATGGATGATAATGGCTGTTGTCCGAAAGCATTATTTTTTTAGCTATATCTCTGCCTCAAATATGTAAGTTGTCAATAGTGTGATACTTGATGCAGTAGCTAGCTACTTCAAAATGAATAGCAGGAACACGTACTGGAGTTTCTGCTGAAGCATATGTATAATCTCATGCGTGGAGATTTTTCTGTATGCACAAAATCCATCCTGGAGATATTGATCATGATTTCATTCCTTTTTCTTGGATAAATGACGGTTTATATCAATGTATTTTGTCTGATTAACAATAGAGAAGAATTATGGTCAAGAACAGGAAAGGAAGTTTCCCAGGAACTTGGTATTTATCTAAAGTGTGAGGAAGTTTTATCACTTGTCTGTTTATGGGTAAAGAGGAGGAAGGGGATACGTTACCATATACTTTCAATTGTAATCTCCAAGTTGAAGTCTTATATGTGCTTGATGATATTTATACATCTTCAGAGGACCATATAGCCTGCAATTTGGAAATGGTAAGCCACTGTGATGGCAGCAACTGGAGTTGAGCATTTTATTTCAAAAAGCTAGGATCATGTCAGCATTTGTTTGTGCTACTTCATAATAGGGTGAACTCTGATTTGTCTGGAACTCTAACGATTGAACAAGGGCACTGGACATCCCATTTACTGCTGTCTCGGACACTTTCACTTGTTAGAGACATGCATGCCTACTGTAGAGACAGAGTTTGGAATTTCATGGTTGATTTTTCCGAACTCAATTAAGGGTCAATATGATGCTGCAAAACTTTCCATTAGAAGTCTTCCTTGATAAAGAACTCAGTAATTAAAAGATCTAGTAGTGTGATCATTCTGAACATGAAACTACCATTGAAAGGATATAATAAGCATAAAACTCACATAGCATCTAATATTGATTTTTTGAGGTTTTGATTTATTACCTGTTGTGAAATTCAATTGGAAACAGCTTCTCTGTGTGTACAGGGTAAAGCTGCGTACATCTGTCCTTCCCCAGACCCTGCCTCGAGCACTTGACTGTCCACTTGTTGTGAAATTCAAACTTTTTTGAGAACTACTGCTTCATTTTTTTTTTTTAAATTCTCGTGATGAGGATATACTTTTATTCTGGAAGAAAGTCATTTTCTTGCTGTTTGCCAGTTCATCATTTTGAGTTCCTAGCATGGCCTTTTGAAACTCATTTATCTGATTTGAAGATCAGACATATCAAACAGGGCAAGGGTTCTGTTATCAAGATGGAGCAAACTATTTGTGAGAAGCCAAGCTCTGAAGAAACCAACTTCCGTGATCTCCAATGGTGAAGCACACGAAGAAATAATCAGGAATCAGAGGCATGCTTTTCATATCTCGTGATCTCTCTCTCTCTCTCTCTCTCTCTCTTTCTCTCTCTCTCTCTCTCTCTGATCCATTTCTCAAATGTTGGACATGTGCAGGATTGGTGAAATTCTCAGTGATGAGGTGCAGGTGACAAAAGTCGATATTCCTGTGCTCATTTTATGGGTATTAAATGTTTCCTTCTATCAATGTTTCTTTGTTACAGAAGTTGATTCTTGTTGCTTTTTTTACAGGGGCAGATTCTTTCTCTCACTTCTGGAAGTTCAGAAGTTGGCAGGTATGCTTCCAATTATTTGTTGAAGCCACTTTAGTTCAATCTTAGGTACAATTATTTCTATGGTTGCTGACACTATTCTTGAATCTTGTTCAGGGAATCAGAATCTTACCGAGCTCTAAAGCTGCTCCCTGCATCCGCAGATGATTCAAACAGAAGGCATACAAGAATTGTATCATTACCGCGTATCCTTGCTACTACTATTCTGTTTCTTTTATATGATATAATAATAATAATAATAATAATAATAATAATAATAGTAATAGTAATAGTAATAATAATAATAATAATAGTAATAGTAATAATAATAATAATAATAATAGTAATAATAATAATAATAATAGTAATAATAATAATAATAATAATAATAATAATAATAATAATAATAATAATAATAATAAAACAAACAAACAAACAAAGAAGCAAACAAACAAACAAATTGCAGAGCCTTAGTAAAGCAGGAGAAATGGAACTGCATAAGTTGTCATTAACAGTTGATTTGGTAGCATTTCTTAGGAAACAGATAAAATTGCAAAACCATGACAAATCCCAGGAATGGAACCTAAATATTGGTGAACTGTCAAGGGCCTCCATAAACCCCTACTTTCCTCTAAGTTTACCACTAAAGTTGATGTATCATCATGTAAGGAAAAATATATGGAATAAAATCATGGTTCAAAATTACAATATGCCCGTATTGGGCATACTGTATCGTATTGGCAGGTGGCCGATATGCCTTTTTAAAGGCTTTTCTGAAATCTCATTCAGGGGTTAGGTGAGCCTAAGACCTATCCCCTGTGAGATTTTGAGCGAAAAAAGGGGAGCATGTGCACAAACCTGGTAGTGTATCGATATTATGAACCTTGCATAAAATACAATAGCAAAAATTGATAAAAAAACAAATATAATACAGGGGCAAACCAATGATTAATGTTGCTCGTGGTATCATAAAATGGTAATTAATCAGTTGGTATCATAAAATGGTAATCAATTAATTGGTATTCATAAAAACTCATGGGGTTTTGATTGGTCAAAATTCTTCCCACATCGTACCTTATTGGCATCATAGATTTACACGAATTATTATACTTGTTAAAAGATTACTTTGCCTATGTATGATGAAAGATTAAAAGATTCCCAAAGTTGATAGATCTCTGTATCCATTTTGAAAGCACACTACTTTGCCTATGTGGCTGGTGCAGGATCAATAACAAGTCAAGCATTTATGATATTATGAATATGAAACAGATCAGCAAGTTTAGCTTTACATATTAATCCTACTAGTCTTTTCCATAATGAAATTTCTACCTCACTGTTCGCGTTGAATTTGCATTACTTAAAGGTTTAAAGTCGAGTTTCACATGATTCAGTTGTGAGACGATGTTATAATGCTTTTGTTATATAGGGAAAAATGCCCAACTTCATTGATGATGGATATTGGCCCCTTGGATGTACCAATAAAAATATTGTTCTTTTTACAATCCATGGTAATGTCAAGAGGGCCAGGTAAACTGAAGTAATAGGTCTAAGGATTTATTGCTCTTGAGTAAGGGTTGTACTTAACTTATTATTCCAATCTTTCATTTTGTTGTGGCCGGGTATCTTTTGTGGCATTATCAATCAAAAAAGCCTAGAACGAGCCGAATGCTTCGAAAAATGGATGTATCCTTTGTTTGACCTATGTTAGGACAAACTACTAAGACTGAACTAAAAAATAATGAGGTGGTGGTGATTACTGAAAGATGAAGTCATACCAGCACTTGTTTCCCAAATCCCAACCATTAAGCAACATCACCAAATGAAAGATTTCCCTACATGCACAATGAATCATCCTGAGGGTGGTTTCACTTTCACCATGTGGGGTTTATATTAGGTGCTTGATTACGGGCCTTGACCGTTTTGACTCCTATTATATATTGTGCCACGTACTGAATATTAGGCTCAGTTCAAAATGAGTACAAATGCAACTACATGTAGTTGCAAAACCTTGTATTTTGTATTGTTTTGTATGTATTTGAAAAAGTACAGTACTTGATATCAAGGTTCAAAGTATCGACAATTATCTGCCCGTCTATCATTCTGGGACCCCACCAATATGCCCTTATAGTGGGTGTATCGGGGGTCTGACCGGTTCAGGGGATGGAGGAGACCTAAATTGGTCCCCCTGAACCGGTTTCAGAAAAAATAAAATGAACTAAAAAATAGTATCGATTTGCCTAATACGCCCATACCGGCATATTGGGTGTATCGATATTTTGAACCTTGCTTGAGATCTTGATGAATCATAGAAATGTTGAGCTTGATTATTTTTGAAAGAGGCCTTTATATTTACACCCGCTTGTAAGCATTAGGTAAGTAGTAAAATTCTCTCACAAGCAATTAATGACAAGCCAACAACAACAAGTAGAGTCCCTCTTTCAGCGTATTTTCTATTTATTTCTCTAGATAGCTTTCTATTGCAGTCCTTGATTACTATCTTCCTCTCCAACATTTGTTGTCAAGTGACACGGTGGTCTACAAAAAGTTCTCTTGGAATTGTTTGAAACATGGGACCTTTCCGATTCCGTACATAGATTTTTTAGTTCCCATCATAGAGCTGTTAGCCCATCTTGTACATCTATCATTAAAATCATTCCCAAATTCCAACCAATGCGTAAGAAGTGGTACTTGCATGCATATTTGATGTTACATATTGTGTGCTCCAAGAAGTGCAACTGTGGAAGATCCATATTCCTCGAAGGCTCGAAATAGGTCTACTGGGGCTTTGGTTCTATATTGTACGGTTGCCCCTTGATTTGGGATATAGTTCCAAATGGAGAAATCACAGGGTTTCGCTTCAAAGGATAGAAGTCATAGAAATACATGTCATTATCCAATTTCTCCCCTTCCTTAATCTGGTATATTAAAACAACTAGTCCTCTTTCAATGCATTCTCCATATTTACCCATAAAATGCTTCTTCTGAAGCATTGATGCTAAACTATGAATGTTGTTTCCCTGACTTTGGATGCAGTTTTCACAGAATGAAAATACATGTCACCTTCTGTAATACAGTCACTAGTTCTGTTTGAGTGCTTTCTCTACATTAACATTGTAAAGGACTTTTTTCTGTTTTAAGATTAGCTTCTCAACACTCATTGGCCATAGAAAGTAATGAGCAGTCCTGGTCCTCTATGACCAAATAGAACCATGAGGAGTTTTGTGAAAGTTTTATTTTTATTTTTTTTTTCCATTTAGTGTGACAGATGCAAATCTGTGAAGATATTTTCCAGGTTGACGCATCTTTCTAATCAACTTTGTCAGAGGAGTCACCCAGTACTTTTTATCCTTTTATCTTCATTTTTACAATCTTCAGGAGTTTCATGAAAGATGCTGAGACTAATATCATCACATTGATTAGGGATGAGAAATATGAGCATATGATTGCATTTATTTTACTGTTTCTGAGATTTTTCTTGTTTAAAGTTCAGATAAGCAGCAGCTACAATTTTATATTTGAGTCATTGGAAGGATATTGAACGGGTTCAATTTGGATTGAATATAGGTATATCTGTATTTGATATTTGATTTATTTAATCAGATTCACTTATATTCCCCCTAAATGAAATGCATGCTTAAATAATGCCACAGCCTCTTGAAAGTTAAGACTTAAATTAAGTATATTAATAAATAAATATCTTTTAGTTACTACATATAATTTCCCCTTGTTTTTTCCTTTTCCCATTCCTTGATGTATAGATTTCTTGGAGTGAATCATGAGTAAAGCCAACTATTATCCAATTGTCAACAAATCCACCATTTACAATCTGAATCTGGCTTAATTGGGCGAACAGTTTTCATGCAACTCATTTAAGGCCTGAATATGGATATATTAATCCTGATGCGGGTTGGACGTCCAAATTTTATGGGTTTTGGATCTGAACTCCTCATAAAAGAGAGTTCCTCTAAGTGCTGACATGGTTAACATGTTTTTTTTTTTTGTTACTATTTTTCTGGTTTTTAATATATTTTTTCACCTTTTGATATAAACGACAATGTTATATTTACAACCGAAAAGCTCTCTATAAGAAAAGATGAACTAGTAAACATATACTTTATGGTACATATCATATAAGTAACTGAGTAAGTAATCAATGGGAAACAAGGTCCTGCAAGTAAGAAAAGAAACTAGATGGAGGTCCAGAAGCATTGTGCTTGAATTCATTAGTGTGTGAGAATCCAACATGGATCTATATGACTACTTGTCCCAGTTAAAAGAATGCATGCAGCATAGTTTGGAATCAATCTTATACATGTTTCATTGAGCGTGTAGTAGATTTCCTTAGCTGCTCACAGAAACAAGAGAACGTAGGAGAGTTCTACTGGTAGAACAGCCAGGTCAAAAAACAGGTGGAAGAAACCAGCAGGGTGCAAAAGTTGTGACTGCAATACAAGGCCGTCCGATGTCAGCTGATGATATCCAAAAAGCAAAAATGCGGGCTACATTCTTGCAAAGCAAATATGGCAAGACTGGTTCACCTTCCAAACACAGCCTCCTACAGAGGACTGAAGATCCAGTCAAATCTTCTGCTTCTCAGACCAGCAATTCACAGTCAATAGATAAAACTCCCATTAGATCAAAAGTTGAGGAAGACACTAAATCTACTGTACTTGGCTCAAAAAATTCTCCTATTATGTTGAAAACTCCAGTTGATTTAAAGCCAAGCTTGGAACTCCGGGTACCCCCTGAGGAGAGTTTGAAGAGGGGTCAAATTCCATGGCAGACACCACCAGGTATTTTTTTATTTGGTCGATTTCATTTACTTTTTGCCAAATCTATTCTTGGTGCAGGAAAGCTGAGTCTTTTGAGATATATCTTCCCATTAAGAAGTTGTGCAAACTTTAAGAATTAATAATTTCTGAATACATCAAAAGGTAATTCAGGGTTATATATTGGAGAACATTTCAAAAGCTGTTATTCTTTTCCCATTTCACATTCATTTGTAATTTGAAACCTAAAAGTCAGACCCGAGGTGGAGTGAGTTGTTAGCATGTAAAAGATGAAGAAAGTACAATTTTGCTAATGCCTGGTCACAAAGATTAGGTAACTTTATTTTTCCAATGGGTATATGTAAATGTCTCGTTGGAAAATAAGGATTAGAGGGTATACCATTGCCCATAAATGGCTATATAAGAACTGGAAGGAATGCATGGGTTCCATGTAAAGAACTCTGGGTATCCCTGATCATAGAGGCCTTCTAACACATTCAGCAAAGGTCATGATTTAATTGTCTTTTCTTTTGGCATAGCATAGGTTTTGACCATCAAATTAATAGGATGGATGAATGTCAGAATCATTTAACTTGGACGACAATTTGTTTGTTGAATCATCTGCTTGATGGTCTAAATTGAGCCAGTTTATATGTGCAATAGATCTGTAAACGATAGCAATTTATTGTGGGTTTGAGGCCCTCTGCATTATGAGATGCAGTCATAACAGGTGGTTTAGAAGATAAAGCCATGGCATATGATTGTTGTGACTCGGGTTTTCTTCGCTAGTCCTGGTTATAAAATGAACAACCATCGTGCAAAAATGTCTTCTGCAAGAATTATCTTTGGACATCGGTTATCATTTTTCTGTGGTATCAGCTGGCCAAGGGTCAACAATTTACTAGCACAAAGATTTTTTCAGGTCTTCCTCCTATTTTAGCATTTGGCACGACAAGGCGGGGATTTGAGGGTGACTATTATGAAGAATGACTTCACCCGATTAGGTTGAAATCTAATTCTGTCGAATTATATGTTAGATGGGGTCCTGGGAGCTCTAGGAGGATATTCCAATTGCCAAGTGGAGAATTCATGCTTTATTAATGGTGGCCTCTTAGATACAGTTACAACGTCTACTAATTCAAATATAATCACTTGTTACATTAATGGGCATGATATCTGGTCGGTACTAAAATTTGAATGAACCGAAGAATAGGTGGGCGCTTGGAAGGTTAAGTGATATGATCATTTTCGTGTAATTCTGCCTTTTTGAAATTCATTGGAGATGCATTTTTGCTCCTCTTTTGGGGTTTCTGTGCTTTCCAATCCTATGGTTTCTGCTTCATCAGCCTTGATTGCGATGAATGCTGCTACCTGGATGTGTTTTCTGTGATACTTTTATTTTGGGAAAGCATTTTCTGAATTTCAAGAAAGGCTGTCGGTGTGGAGACGCATATTTTTACTTAGGCGATGCGGTTCTTATTTTGTGTTTTTTGTCTCTGATATATCTGTTTAACCTGAATTCAGATAATATTTTTCAAGGAATTCAGCCTTTATTTGCTTTCTCTTTCTGCAGAGTTGAGGATCAACGGTCTGTGGGGAATTGGCGCAGGGGAAAAGAGCAAAGAAGTTGAAATTCAGACAGAGAGATTACGACGGGAGAAGGAAACCTTTTACCACAATATTCAAGATATCCCAATCAATCCCAAGGAACCATGGGACCTCGAGATAGACTATGATGATACATTGACCCCAGAAATCCCAATCGAACAGTTACCAGATGATGATGCAGCGTCATTGCCTTCACCCTGTCAAAATAATGGAGATAAATCTGCTACCACACCAGTCGGTACCAACAATGGCAGTGCTCCAGAACCGGACCTTGAGTTGCTTGCTGTGCTACTCAAGAACCCGGAACTCGTTTTTGCCTTGACATCTGGCCAATGTGGCAATTTAACGAGTGAAGAAACAGTAAAACTTCTCGATATGATCAAGGCTAGTGGAATTGGTCTACCCGGGGGCTTAAATGGGTCTAGTGGAAAAGCCGAACAGAAGCTGGAAATCACATCTCTTCCTTCCCCGACTCCTCCCTCAGAACGCAGAATGGTATGTGATTTAAATTCTTGTCACAGTATCTGCATATTTCAGATGCAATCAAAGGTTGATTGTCTGTAATTTTCTTGCTTCTTTTTTGCTTGTTTTACAATGGTTTCCTTTGTTTTTTTTCAGAGCGCATGGAGATCAGAAGGCACCAAGAGTTTGTTGCAGCCACCTGTTCCAGCTACCAAAGGAGGAGGTTCTGGTTTCCCAGCAGTTCCCGCGACTGTTTCTTTGCTGGAGAACCCTCCTGCTACAACTTCTGTGAGACCCCAACTTCCAACAACCGTCATCACATCACAAATACCAACTGTCATCACTCAATTATCCCAACAGCTTCTACCAGCATTGCAGCCAAGCTCATCGCAACAAACCCTGGCTGCTGGAATGCCCGAGAATCAACTGACAGCAATGAATCCCTCCCCTAACCAACGACTACTGTCCAGTCCTCTGTTACCCATGACTCACATTCCCGTTACTTGCCCCCCTTCACAAAACCTCCACGCATCCAGTCCACTTCTGCGGCCGGAAACATCAAGTATTGGACAAATGCACAACCTAAACTCTGCCACCGTATCAATTGTTTTGAACCCACCAAATGAGAGGCAACTCGTTTCGGTGCCTCAGTTGCCACCTCTGTTGCCGACTCCGACACGGCCACAGCCGCCTCTACTACCAGAGCCTCCGATCTTTTCACCTTCATACCCCACCATGCCACTCAATGCGTCTAACTCTGGAAAACAGGGCCCCTTCTCGGACTCGACAATGGATAGACAGGGGTCTGCATCCAATTCCATTGCCCATACTAACCAAAGCAATTATAATGCGTTTCTTGGGCAGCCTCCATTGTTGTCTGCGACACGTTGGGAGACAAAAGAGTTCACTTCTGAGCCGGAGCTTGAAATGTGGAGTCCAGAGAGGAGCCCCATGAGGTCCCCAGAATACCGGTCGGGATGGAACTTCACTGAGGCCAGAAGGGATTATGGCCGCAATTCTAGGCCCGATTGGTCAAGGCACCGGAGCTCAGGGCGCCTGAATCGGGACTGTAGGCATGGGGGCAGAAGGTGGCATGATCGGAGGCACTGATTGTATACTACGTCGTAGTGTGATGCACAGCATATCGATTAGGATAGTTTCTTCTCTGAATAGATTTCGGTCTTTAGACCTGAGAAGAGAATTGAGTCGGTCATGTTACACAGTCTATAATGGAGAGTTGCAGAACGTCTAACAAGTCATATTCACTCCGTTTCTTATATTTTGTGCGGATAATAACTTGGAAGAGCATTAGGCCAGAGTTTCATGTCTGCTGCGACCGGCCAATAGAAAATGAGCACGTGGGCTACTGGGCTATCAAATGAAAACCTTAATATTTTGGGAAATTGTCTAAAACCACAATCACTTTTTACGAATTCTCATAGGCTCACTATAACTTTTCAAAACGTCAAAAATTTATGTCAGCGAGATTTTATTTTTTAAAACTCACCATCTGTTGGAACAATGTTAAAGGTCATTGACCCAAATTGTCCTCATCAACCTAAATGCAAGTTTCATTATCAAACTGCCCCTGAATTGTGAGTAAACTTGTTAAATATTTTTTTTTACTGAAATTCCCTTAAGCGCCCAATCCTATTTCATATATAAGATTCCCGCTCCCTAAGAGTCTTTCTTGTTCTCAATGTCCAAGAAACCTTTTACTAGGTATTTCACCTTTATTTTTTTTTTCATTTTTGCTTAAACAGGGCACTTGAAAAAAATCTGATTTTTGCTTAATTAGGGCACTTGAAAAAAATATGTTTTTTGCTTAATTAGGGCACTTGAAAAAATCTGATTTTTGTTTAATTAGGGCACTCGAAAAAATATGATTTTTGCTTAATTAGGTTACTCGAAAAAATCTGATTTTTGCTTAATTAGAGACATCAAGAAGAGGCACCACTATACTTCCTTGCTTCTTCATACAGGACATTACTTCTCTATGTTCTTATCCCTCCCTCACTCATTTCATCATTATAGAACCCATCACCTCTACAAAATCAGTGCCATTAGCTGTTAAAAAAAAAGTAAGTCCTGCTTTTCCAGCAATAGCTTTAGTCAACAGTGTTTTACTAGTCCTGGGAGGCCCATGGAGAACAGCTTTTGGGCAATAGATGCCTTTGTTTTGAAATCCTTCATCATTCTTTAGTATTCCCACAATCTCCTGTAATTCCTTTTTTATGTATTTCTGTCCAACAAAATCATCAAACGTGACACCAGTGGCTTTCTCTGCTAATATGAATTTGGTCCTGCTCAGATGGTAAGAAATAAAGATACTAGACAACAGTTAGATTGACTTGCCAAAATTGCTTTTCATAATAGTTAGGCTTGCAAAAATATCCAACATGGAGCACCCAAAGGTATGATCATATATACAAAAACTAAATATGCGAGAAAGGAACTAAATATGGAGTACCTAGAAGCAAAAAATTTACAAATTGAATTCTGTATTGTGACATGAGGTAGACAATCAAAACAATCTGTAACCGGTTTAGTGAATTCATGAATGTGAATTATATTTACATTCTCATTTTAGAAAGACAATTGTTTAGAATCACTGTTAAAGTGGCAATTGAATTCTACAAACCACTTTTTTTTTTATCAATAACAAGATGCTTTATTAGATAATAAAAATTGTGAAACTTTAAGTGCAAGAAAGAGGAGGTAAAATATCTTAACTCCCCCACAACAGAGAACAAAAAAGCAAGCTAAAAATTATCCCAAAAAATAGATTCCTTAAGCGCCCCTTGCTTGGCTAACCCATCAGCCATTGAGTTGGCGCTTCTTTTCACCCAACTGTACTTCACCTCAATATCCCTACTCAACCATTTAAATTTTTTCTTTTCGTAGCTCCACAAACCATCAGCCACCTAATCACCACCTCCGAGTCCCCTTCAATGACCATGTATCGAATGTTTAAGTCTCTTGCTCTTTGGATTCCTTCCAGAATTGCTAAAATCTCAGCCCTAATAGAGTTACTCTCTCCAATTAGGCCAGAGAATAAGGCATTAATAATCCCACCCTCATTCCTAAAAACTCCCCCAATCCTAGAAGGCCCATGATTCCTTAAGCTATTACCATCAAAATTCAGTTTTATGAATCCTGAAGGAGAGGAGGGGGGGACCAAGAAGGTCTAGAGGTCTTCTTACATTGGGCCAAGGTAGCTATTTATTTCCACTTTCTCAAAATGTCAACCATGGAATAATCTGAAAATAGCTCCAAAGATTTCAGCCAGTGAATTAGTGTATCAATTCAATTAAGTTCTCCATAGTTCTTTCCTTGGGAGTGAACTATCCTCTTCTCTTTTACTCTTTATAATTTAACAAGTAAACTCTTGGGGGTGGCTTTTCTTTTCCGTCTCTCTTCTCCAGTTAGTAAGTTGGATTGAAGTTCTAATATCTAAGCGTTAAGATTACAATTAGGAGAGGCATTGTGGTAGGACCATGACTTGAACATTTTCTCATTCAAATAAATATATTATACTTTGCAAATCAACAAATTTTGTTTTTACTTCATACTACATAGACTAAAATCTATAACTGTTTAAGCCTAGTTTGGAAGTATGAAGTATGAAAATAAGAAAGGGTAAAATAGTGAATTAGTGACGTCCATTAGTCAAGTTACCGTTGTCTCATTGACATGGCGAGTTTTGGACATTTTGAAATGTTATGGTGAGTTTAAGAGAATTCATAAAAAGGAATGGTGGGTTTTACACAAGTTCCCTAATATTTTTAAATTTAAGATAAATACTGACATGTTAACTCCCTGGGACAAAACCACTTTATTTCATTGCCAAGCCATGTCAGCATTAGAGGAATCAGCCTTGAAATTTATATTTGGTTGATCGATTTTGGTGATTTTTGAGAAATTGATAAAAAATTGATTTTTAAAATTGACCGTTTTAGGGATCACTATTTTTGGTAATTCTTTGATTTCCAACTGATATTGCTTTTTTGATGATGACTTGGCATACATCATGGCATTGTAAAAGAACTCCAATGCAAAAATAATTGGCCCTTGAGAATCATTACCAAATAGACTTAAAGTCAGTTTTTTTGGTTTTAACAGAATGCTCATCCTACGTATGGTTACATAAAAAATTTACCACCCACTAAAATGCACGTAAGGATGCAAATGGATTGGATCAGATTCAATTAATGGCATATCTGAATCTAATCTGATAGTATAAATGGTAGATTCAACCCCATCCGAATATTTGATTAGATCTCGCAAACATGTATTTGAATATGAATTTGTTAAGGATGTTGGATATCCAAATCTGTCCCTTTAATAATGTCACTTTTTAATAAAAAAAAACAAACTTACCCTTTTTCATATTTTATATTATAATTCATGAAAAGATTCCCAATATGTGGCTGTAGTGTCATGTGGTCGATGTTTCAAATTCAGCACTCAACATCCAGTAATTTGTTTTTTACAGTCCCAACTATATGGGATCGGTTACATAAATTCAATTTCGCCGTTCTTTCTGTTCAGTGAAAGCAACGTAATATTACAATTCAATAATCCAGTGATCTAATAGCAATCATCGCCATTTTTTTTGTTCAGTGTAAACAAACGTAATATGTAATATTACAACAATGATCCAGTGATTTAAATAGCAGTTGTGGGCCTTGTGGCATGGTGAGAAATGACCGTCTTTATGATTTGTGGTTCATTTTTGTAAATGAAGAGAAATTTGTATTTTGGCTGCTTTCGGTGTAATGCAATCTATACAAATTTTGTACCTGGTTCAGTTTTTCATATTTTTGTAACCACAATTTGCATTCCTACCTAATAAAGTTGAACTTGTCTCATTTGCACTCACTAATATAAATTTTGCATCTGAAAAATTTGTACCACCTTCTTCCTACCTCAATTCTCTTTCATAGAAAGTAGGGATCACATCCTCCTACCTCCATTTTCTTCCATATGATGGGGGATTAGGACTACAACATTTTAGTTCCTATTTTACTTTTAACAAACAAACAAGTCAAATCTAAAGCAAAAGTAAACTAAAATTTACACAGCCTGTTTACATACCCGTGCATTTACACCAAATTTGATCTATAATCATATACAGCATTTGGTTTCTCTAGGGAACAATTGAAATCCTAACCTAATGCAATTTAGGTTGGAAGGGAAAAAATAAAAAGAAATTTCATTCAAGATTTAGGTGGTGGGGTGAAAACCAGCAATCCTGTAGCAATCTTGTTTCATGCATCTCGGTCAAGCTGATTCTAGCGCAGTAGCGCTTGTGCTTGTGCATTTAGAGTAAACAACCTTCCACCATGAGCATAAATTGCATTGTTGTGATGGCAAAACAAAGGGCTTCCTACTCATCATCATCTAAGCCTTGTCCCAATTATATAGGGTCAGCTACATGAATTAGTTTTGCCATTCCCGTTATGTAGTGCCATATCCATCCTTAAAGTATATGTTCTTGAAGAGTTTCTTATTAATTCAACCAAAAAAAAAATCCTTCTTAGTCTGCCCACAGCTCTTGTTCTTGTAGCCCCTTCAATTTGTAACAAATCACTTTTTCTAACATCTGTTCTAGACTAAACTATCTCAATCTACTTTCTCACTCTTTTTTTTTTCACTCACTGGACCTATTCTTAGGTTCTTTGGGCAGTTAACCGGATCCTCTCACTGTCAAATATCTTATTAGTACCCTTTACTTTGGGCCTAGTACCACTTTGGTCCCCGAACTTTAAAATACAACAATTCAGTACCTAAACTTTCAAAACGTGTCAATCCAATACTTACTGTTAACCTGCCATTAAATGCCTTTGAAAAGACACAAATGCCTTTTAAATGTCATCTAATTTTCTTTATCAATCATCCAAACATTGACAAAAAATTAACAGTCTTAAATCCTTGCCTCTTTTATTCAAGAAAGTTGGGGTCCAAAATGCCTACTAAAATGTGACCCAGCTTCCTTAAATAGAAAAAGCAAGGATTTGAGATTGTTAATTTTTTTATCAACATTTGGATGATTGATAAAGAAAAGTAGATGACACTTGAAAGACATACCACTTAACGGCTGATTAACGGTAGGTACTGAATTGATACGTTTTAAAAATTTAAATACTGAATTGTCACATCTTAAAGTTCGGAAACCAAAGTAACACTAGACCCAAAGTACAGGATACTAATGAGGAATTTTCCCTAGAATATATCACTTTCAGATAAGTTTTCCATTCCAACCTTATTGTGACTTTCCTGTCACAGACTCTCCCGCCTCTTTTTTTTTTTTAATATAAAATCCCGCTTCCTTTGATCCTCAGAATACAACACTGCCTTCTTGACTGCTCTACACAATAATGACTGCTATGCTACTAATTCAATGGATAGATGAGAACTTTTTGTCAAGACGGGGATTTCTAAAACCAAAAATTATGTAAACATCCTAATAGCATGTCATCTAGAGAGTAGCCACATTCTGAATTTCCCCTGTATTCATAGGGAGATGTTTTCCATGTGTGGCTGGATGCCGTTCTCTCAAAGTATTGTAATAATTTTTGGTTTAGGAGATTAGAGCTTCATGGGATTCCATATTGTGTTGGATTATTCACCAAAGCCTTCTCTTTGTTTCTAGGCAACAACGTCCAACTTTGGACTCCCAAAAGATTCCTGAGGATGCAAATGGATCGGACCAGATTCGAATCAGGCATATCCAAATCCAATATGACACTATTCATATTAGATCGGATCTGATCCAAAGATCCGATCTGATCTCATAAGCCTTGATTTGAACTTGAATCTTATCGATAAATTGGATCTTAAAATCTGATCCGATCCTATTTGTTTTCTTTAAAAATTAATAAATCATTAAAAAATAAAATATACCAATTTAACTAAAGAAAAAACAAAAAATACAAGCATTTTTTAATTATTTTCTTCACATATACATGTTTTTATAAAAAACAAATAATATAACAATTTTATAAAAAATACAATATAAACAATATATTTATAAATAAATAAATAACATATATATGTATGATATACTTATAAATATATAAAATATATCGGATTGGTACTTCTCGATCGGATAGAAGGATCGAATCTGATTGGATCCTATCATCTGACCCGAACAGGGGTGATCCGAATTCAACCAGATAGGATCGTATCTCAGATCTGATCATGATCCATTTGCACCCCTATCCCACTGCTAAATGATTGCCAATTGATCGCTTCCATCCATGATCGCAAGCGTGGCCAGCTTCAGCTATATTGATCCTTCCATAATAGATTATGGCCTTGATGGGGCAGTGTTGTGTATCCTTAGGTTAACAATATGCAGCCCTCAGAAGGAAAATAACAGACAGAATGTTTCCAGTTTCCGCCACCACCGCCACCGCTATGATAATGATGATCACCCTAATACCAGAAGTTAAAGTGACACACACCCAGTTTCTATTCGAACAGATAAATCTCATTTATTGATTATGATTCCTACCGTTTTTGGGTCCCAGATCACATGTCCAAGACGCAGTTCAAAACTCTTAGCTCACTACTTTCATATCCCCTGACGAGAGGGAATTCTGTGCATCTTTTGCTACATTTTTGGGGGAAAAACATACCAGCAACTGAACCAGTTGAAAACACACTCCTCACCGGCTCACTGGGGCTCTCTGAGAGGATCACTGTCAACACAGAGGAAGGTTAGCTAACATGGTAAAACATCAGAGCTTGTCTTTCGTTTTTCTGTTGTCTTCTGGAGGGATCGACACAAACTGCAAGATCCTCTGAACCTGCACAACATCAACTCGGAACTTCTCAGCAATCTGGTGTGCATCCATGGGCCCCTCATGGTCATCAGCTTTGCCTTGATGCAGGAGAAGGATCTGTCGGAGCTGAGCCACATTCAATGTCCCCACAGGAACTGGCCTTTCCTCGTAACGACCAGAGTCTGGCTTTGTATTCCGCAGCTTTGGCATGGGCCGGTTATACTTCTCCACAACAAATGGCTGCATTTAAATCCTAGAAATGAACCAACAACTCACAGAGTACGAATAAGAGTATTATTGTAATATTTTCCTTGTGTTTCTAAGAAAAAAATTATGAGCATGATAATAAGCATGCAGTAATTAAACTAAATTAAAGACCTTTGAACCATGTCCTTGCATTTACTATACATAATGATTCCGAGAGTTAACATTCCACGAGTCCCATTATGAAAAATATGATGAGTTGAAACTTAAAAGTTGACCTTATCAATCATTATGCTCTTGAACACCTATAAATTGTAAGTTGTAATCTGGTGTGTTTTTAGCTGTTATGGGTAAATCTGATGTGGCAGATAGTCAAGTCATCTTCATTTTTTGGATTAACAGACCCCCCCCCCAGGTTGGAAATAACCTTTTTTTAGCATCTCTAGTAGACTAGTAGTACTGAGCTGCTGCCGAATCCACCTAAGATTCACTAGCTAACTCAACATTTATTTCTAAGTCTTATTTCTATTTATTTCATTCAATGTTCAGTCCTCGGTTGTTCTGTATAGCCTTTATTCCCCATACTAGCCAACAGCAGCTTATTGAATACATTGGACATCCAATAGATTAGTTGAATTTTCATAAGCAGAGATTCTTCAACTCAATTTTTTATTACAACAATAAAAATCTTCTAAAAAATTCACTAGTCAACTCTAAATCTAATTTTGAGTCTCATTTATATTTTCACAATCCATATTTAATCCTTGGTTGTTCTGTACAGCCTTCGTTCCCCACGTTAGCCAACAGCAACTTATTGAATCTGTTCGGAATCTAGTAGACTAGCTGGATTTTCACCAGTAAAGATTCTTTGCATCTTGATTTTTATTGCAACCACACCACACTTTGAAAAATGAAACTTTAGTTTGGTTGACCTACCTCATTTACTGATATCAGAGCAAGTTTGTCCTGCAGAATGCTTTCTAAAACAAAATGACAAGGTAAGAAATCTTGTCTAAATTGATGCCTGAACTGGTAGAGTGCTTTGAAATGGTAGAGTTGCTTATTGTCATTGAAAGCAGCATTGAATAGAATTTGATAAGCTATGGATAAGTCAATAAGATGAATAATGTCAATACAAATTGGGGGTAGTAGGTAAATTTCTTTTTCAGATTTTCTTAAGGGCAGTATAATGGGACCATATCTTGGACTTCTGTGATCCCAAGAAGCATGTTTACATCTTTGATAAGATTCTAAAACTGAATGCTTAAAGTATGTCTATGAATCATCTTCTTTTTTCTTTCTTTCCCCTTTTTTTTTTTGAATAACAGAATTTTATTAATATGTAAAGAATCCTAACTGTCCAAAAGAGATAGCAGGGAAGGTACAAAGACAGCTACCACAGAAATTTGTACAAAAATATAACCGGTTACACTTGAACCCCTGGCTCAAGCATTTCCCAAATGAGCCCTTGACAATTGACTCCATTCTTGCTAAACTATCAGCAAGGGAATTAGCCAATCCTGGGACCAACATTTTGGCTTCCCTTACCATAAATTTGAATGTCCAAGTGGTTCTATTTCCAAATTGAGCCATGTAATAACTATTTTACAGTCTATGCATCATCCTCTTTACAACACAGATGTGATGGACCTGGAATACGAATAAAATGAGCTCAACATATTTACAAATGTCATGTGAAGGATCAACAGAAGTCCAAACCAGTCAATTTGCAGCACCATGATCCCATAGTTCAATGGTGACACGCCCTAATAATATTTTGATGACCCTTATTTGTCCCACTGTACTACGCATGCTAAAGATTTCACAAATCACTAAAAAAAGGCTGTTACCTAATGTTGGTCCTAACTATCTGGGGTCTAGGAAGGGACAGACTGGATAGAGACCTAACCTTTGACATGTTTTTGCACCAAGGGGCTGCTCTTGCACTTGAACCTGTCTTCTCATGCTTTTCAACCTACCATTACAGGTCCCTATTTGACAAGTCATTGTGTGTACAGAGAGAGAAAGAGATTTGATTAGCCACAAGTATTTAAGTATCTATATAAATATATTAAGCTGAAATGTGTACAAAGGAAAGCCTGAGGATGCAAGAAATAGAATCTAACAGTAACTTTTGCCTTTTTTCCTTTGAAATTACAGGAAATGCCACATAAAGATAAACCTTCTTATGTAATTGACTTGTTTTTTTTTATCAATGTAATTGACTTGTAATTGCCTCTATGGTATTCGAAAATTGCAAGACTACCACATATAAGACAAACTTTCCAATTTATTTGACTCTCTCTCTCTCTCTCTCTCTCTATATATATATATATATATATATATATTTGGATCAATAACACTTTCATTAAATCATCAATAGAAGATTTATAAGAGGAAGCCAAACACTACCACATATAAGACAAACTTTCCAATTTATTTGACTC
>NW_010729132.1:332047-372649 GCF_000365185.1 Nelumbo nucifera | reverse complement strand
CAGCCACCCTATCACCACCTCTGAATCCCCTTCAATTATGAGTTTCTTGATGTTCAACTCCTTAGCTTTTTGGACCCCTTCCATAACTGCAAAGATCTCAGCTCTAAGGGAGTCACCCACTTCAATTGGGCCTGAGAACATGGCAGAAATGACCTCATTCTCATCCCTAAAAACACCCCCAACCCCAATCGTCCCAGATTTCCCCTACTACACCCATCAAAGTTTAATTTCAAGAATCCAACAGGTGGAGGGGTCCAAGACACACTCATTACTGGCTTGGTCTGTGTGTAATTTGCAATTTCACCCCACTTCCTCAACATGTCATCCACAGTGTAATCTGTGAATAGCTCCAACGATTTCAGCCACTGTACAACCCTAATATCTATGATAGCCCTCAGATCTGCTGCTCCTCTCTCAGCTTCTAAGAATATCCTGGAATTTCTTTCTTCCCAAAGTGTCCAACATACTGCAGCCCTTAGTCCTCTCCACATGGTCCTTCCCCTTTTTATCCGCCACCTAAAAAAGGAAGGGGAAAAAAGGCCCTGCAAGTCTGATGGAGGATTCCAGCTATATCCAAATAGGGAGAAAGCCCAATCCCAAATTGACCTTGCAAGATGGCAAGACACCAGTAGGTGAAARCCAGYCTYCCCATCCGCTTTACAAAGAACACACCAATGAGGTGACAAGCAAGTATTGGGTCTCTTCTTTTGGAATAGATCACCTGTGTTGATTCTTTCCAGATAGGCTTCCCAATAAAAACTACCAACCCTAGGAGGTATTGCTCTGCACAAAACCTCATCAACAGGGAAGGGGGGAAAGTAGGACTAGTGGACTGACTTCAAGACTTTAAAGAAAGAACCACAAGAAAAGATGCCATTGGGGGTAGGTGTCCAAATTCTAAAATCCGCCTTCTATGATATTTGAAAATTACAAGAGTGCCATATTTAATTATTTACGATTTTGCCATCCTATAAAATAAAATGCCACCCCTCTTCTCTCTCACCCAATTCTCTCTCCTCCCAAGCTCCTATTCTTTATCTCATTTTTTATTTATTCATTTATTTTTTTATTATTATCTAAGCATTTATTTATTTTATTATTATTTACAATTATGCCATCCTATAAAATAAAATGAAATCCCTCTTCTCTCTCCTCCTATTCTTGATCTCAACTTTTATTTATTTTTTATTATTATCTAAGCATTTATTTATTTAATAAAATTAAATAAATTATTTATAAATCAGTAAAATAAAGGAGATTTGACATTGAGAGAAAGATTTTAATAGAAATTTATTTATTTATTTTACTAAATTATTTATTTAATTTATTATTATTATCTAAGCATTTATTTATTTAATAAAAGTAAATAAATTATTTATAAATCAATAAAATAAAGGAGATTTAACATTGAGAGAAAGATTTTAATAGACATTTATTTTTTTTTATTATCTAAGCATTTATTTATTTAATAAAAATAAATAAATATTTATAAATCAGTAGAACAAAGGAGATTTGACATTGGGGGGTGGGGGAGACCATTGGGGTGGGGAGTGAAGGGGGGAAATATACATTAAGAGTGGGGATTTGCTGGGCCATAGGGGAGCCATGGCTCCCTGGGCTCCACTCCTAGGGTTGGGATTAAACCTATTCACAGGCCACACTAGGCTTTGCCTTTATATCAGCAAAACATATTCAGGCTTAAGCCTAAGCATGACCCGACCATCAGGCCTAGATCTTGAGCCTGAGTTTGACCCCCATATAAAGCCCCTAGCCCAACCAAGAAATTGAGAAAAAAAAAGATTTGTATTCTTTATTTAACAACAAAATTGATAATATTTATATTAAATTGACTTCAAAAGTGAAAATTTTATTTATTTATTTATTGTTTTATTTTATTAAATTAAATATATTATTATCCATAATTATTTATTTATTTAATTCAACATGCGCCCAATATTTAGGGTTGTCGATGGGTCGGGTTTAGCTCTAGATAACTTGGACCAATCATGTCCTAATAATAAATGCATATTTACTTATATAGTTTATTACATTAAATAATTGATTTATTTATTTTACAAAAATTAAGTAAATTATTATCCATAGATTTCTATTTATTTAATTTACTAAATTATTCAATTAATTAATAATTTATTTTACTAACAATTTAGGCAATGTTTTCAAAACCGGACAATCGGACCAGAAAAACCGGGAACCAGTCACTTGACCAGTTCCGTTTAAACCCAAAACCGCTTTTTGGCCAAAAAACCGTTGATTCGGTCAATGAACCACTAACCTGGGCAGTTAGACCGTCAAACTGTTCAACCTGGGAATGGTTTTTGGCCGTTTTTTGGGTTTTTATTTTTTGTCTGAAAGGGCTATCCACTCAGACCAGACGGTCGGACCATTCCACTCGGGAACCAAACCCCAAAACGATTCCTTGTCTGGTCCGGTTTTAAAAACCTTGAATTTAGGGCTATCAATAGGTTAGGTCTATGTTGGGCAGGGACGGAGCTAGGAATTTTTTTATGAGGGGCATTAAAATCTAAGTGGATTGGGGGGTAATTTAGTGCTATCAATAGGTTAGGTCTAGGTTGGGCAAGAGCAAAGCTAGGAATTTTTTATGAGGGGTGCCAAAATCTAAGTGAATTGGGGGGTAGGGGGAATAAATATGGATGGCCATTGGGGGGCAACCATTGGGATGGGGAATGGGAAAATATACATGAAGAGTGGGGATTTGTTGGGCCATAGGGGGGCCATGGCTCCTTGGTNGGGGGAAATATAGATGAAGAGTGGGGATTTGTTGGGTTATAGGGAGTCATGGCTCCTTGGGGCCCCCTTGTCTCTACCCCCGGGGTTGGGATTAAACCTATTCATAGGCCACGCTAGGCTTTGCCTTTATATCGACGGAACATATTTAGGCCCAAGCCTTAGCAGAATCGAACCATCGGACCTAGATCTTGAGCCCAAGCCTAACCCCATATAAAGTCTAAAGCCCGACTAGGAAATTGAGAAAAATATTTGTATTTCTTTATTTAACAACAAAACTGATTTATTTATATTAAATTGATTTCAAAACTGAAAATTTTATTTATTGTTTTATTTTATTAAATTAAATATATTATTATCCATAAATTTCTACTTATTTTAAGTAAATCTTTTTTCCTAACAACCTTTAATTAAAAAAATTACCTTTTGCAAATTCATTTTTTCCTATACAATAATTTAGCTTTTGCAAGCCCAGCAACGCAGAGCCTCTCCACTAGTTATCATATGGAGCACAAATTCATTCAATGTTCTTAATTCCATTCCAAGTTTCTGCAATGGATTCTGAACATTGTATCTGATAGAGGTGGAAAGATCCAAGAAATGAAATGGAAGTTCAAAAAGAAATCAACAAAGAAAAGGAAGAGATGCATAAACTAGAGAATGATGAGAGAAATCACTACCTGTAAACAAATAGAAGAAGAAAAAAGACAAAGTATTGCTGCAATCAAGAAGCACTTCATCTAAACTTGTCTTTCTTTTAAGCTGGGGGTGGGGGTAAGGAAAATGGATCCAGCAGTTTGTCCCTCTAGTCACAATCAAAGTTCATAAAAAAAGTATCCAATCACTTAAAAGAATGAGGCAAATCAACCAACAGTTTGTCGCTGAGTGACCAAGCTAATCTGTGCCCCCAAAGTCTTCAATTACCTTACTCTGGTGCCATTAGAAAGCCTATTCAGTTTCTCTATGAAATGGTCATGAGATCCATATTGTGATTTGAGAAATTTAAAGCCAATTTACAGATTACAAATAGGTCTGCGAAAGAAATCACTATCGTCAATTTTTACTGTTAGCAGTAAGTGTATTATATTGAATTAAAAAAAAAAAAAAGAACAAACATAAGTAGAAAGACAATGACTTGACGCAAAAATGATAAGAATTGAGGGAAGCTTAGGACATAGCAATGAGAATTACCGAAAGAGCTAATTTCTCAACAGATCCCTCTGATACTAGATTATAAGCAATCAAATTAGCCAACCAAAGAAAATAATGGACAAGGGCTTCACTCTACATATCAAACATAGCTAATTTCTCAACAGAGCCCTCTGACACTAGATTATAAGCGGTCAAACTGGCTGATCTAAGAATATAATGGACAAGGGCTTCACTCTACATATCAAACATTTAAACTGATAGCATAATCTCTAAGGATCCCTAGATCCACCATATCAGAAGCTGATATCTTCCCTTGATACATGCACTCTGGTAGTCCATTGAGACTAACAATTTGGTCCCTAGATGCACAATAAGATCTTGGCCTTTTCTGAACCTTGTACCTATCAGTTGCAAGTATGTTAGAATCCCTCCCTGTTTCCAAATACTCCTATATATGGTCCCAGGTTGCCTACAGAACATCCATTTGCATCTATTTTGATGGAGTTCTACGGGAGATCACAAGAAGATTGCCTCTGCCCTACAAATAGAGGATGTGATCCATGTGCCCTACTCCTTAGTAATTGGGCAGGGCACATGGATCATATCCATCCCAACCTGAATTGCTCAACCTGTCCAGCCCAAAAATTTGCAACCTAGATATAAGGTTTTCATCCAAGCCTGGCCTGGTCTAGGCCCATATCAGGCTTTACCATAATACAGTGTAGGCCCAGCAATAAAACCTTAGACTTGGAAAAACCAGCCTGGCCTGGGTTTAATGTAGTAGATCATAATATATAAATGTGTGTAGAATGTTGGTTTACAATTCTAACTCCATTTAAATTTCTAACTAGAGGATCTATAATGATTTGAAATATGATAACAAGTTGGCAATTGGTAAAGTAAGATTTCATTCATACATACATACATACATACATATATTAGTTTATGTTTCCATAGATTAAATGCCTCGATGGTTTATGCAGGCAAGACCAGGTGCCTGGCCCAGCCTGGGCGCACAAAGCAGGTATGGAAATATATTATAGGCCCAGAGTCCCAGCCCCAGGGTGCTCTTGCACCCCTATCAAAAACTGTGGCCTGGGCCTGGGCCTGGTTAACGATCATCCCTCACCCACTTCCTTTAAAAGTTCTGTACCTAGTGAATTACTCTAATATTGGGCAGCTCATTTATTTCTTAAGAGGATTTTGTTTAATTCTAGAATAGTCTAGCATTTCTTTCTTCCTGATTTTTTTGATGAATTTCTATCTTCCTGATTTTATTTTATGAATTTCTTTTTTCCTGAGTTTAATATCTAAATTCTTTTATTTTTGATAGTTAAAATAACTTTTATTAATTATCAAAGAATGAATGATTACATATGATACATAGAATGTACAGCATTCTTTACTTCAAACCTTAGTTTTCCTTGCTTAAATTTTGAATCTTCTCAATTTATTTTCTATTGACCACTTCATACCCTCCCAGGCAAAGTTCCAAAGTATTGATACACCTCGATACGCTGAAAGGGGTGTATAGGTATTCTGGATAACACATTTCCTGCAACCCTGTCGCAGGATAAACTCGAGACCCCCCAGTGATTTTTGAACACACCAGTGTTCAGTGAAAAAGACAAAACATCACGTCAAGCCGGTGACAGATTAAAGCACTGGCGTGTTCAAAACTCACCGGGGGGTCTCGGGCTTGTCCTGAATCGGAGGTCACAGGAAATGTGCTCTTGGTATTTTGCACCTAACGCGTGTCTTTCTCTTTTAGTTTTTTTTTTCAAAAATAGGTCAGGGGTAGGCCTTAGGTCTGTCTACCACCTGAAATAGGTAAAAAGGCCAAAGGGTTATATTTGATGTTTCGAGCACCCAACGATATGATGCGATGCACCCAATACAGGTTGTATCATGTCGAAATTTTGAACCTTGCTCCCAGGACCCCCCAGATAGCCATATGGCCCAACCACTTCTTAACCTAGTTTGTCATTCAATGATCTAGTCTTTCTATTAGACAACACCACCTTTGCATATTTGAAATACTAGTCAACAAGTTTTAATTCTCAGCCATTTAGAACTTTTTAAATCTTTACCTCATTTGAACATTTAGCTTAGTTGTCATTCCTTATCTAAGGAAAAGGGCAACTTAAGACAGAGTTGTCCTACATCGACACAACTACCAGCTTCCTCAAGAATTTGGTTAGTGGCACTTTTGACTTTAGCATTGTCATTTAGAACCAAAGTTTTGAATCAGCATGGTTCTACAAAAGAAAGAAGGAAAGTAACTCAGTAACAACCAAAATGAGAACCTATATTTCCATTTATCAGATCTGATCAGGAAGAGATCCAGTGAGATTTTCTAAACAAGAACTTTATTACCAGCATAAATGGAAAGAGAAGTAGTCCAATTTCATGCCTTGCACAGCATTAAGAATCACAATACTACCAGACAAATTGGAAGCAGAGTTAACTTTAGGTTTCATGGTTAAAAAAGAGAAAGAAAGAAAGGAAGAGAATGGCTATAAGCAGGTTCAATAAAAGCTCCTTTAACCACAATCACAAACCCCTGGATGATGGTCCTACAAAAGACTGAAAAGAGTTATAAAATCCCAGGACCTTGCCCTCAATCTAGTTTGGTTTGGTCATTAGATGTCATATTCAACAAAACCAGATTGCCCAGGATGATCCATTTGAGATTTACTGCTTTCTGTGACCCAGGGAATTCTGAATGACCTAACCATGTTTTGCTTCTTCATTTATAATATCCACAAACAATTGCAGATCTAGAACCTTTGATCAGTGGGGGCAGGGTATCCAACGATAGGATGGATGCCCAATAGGGACAAGGAAAATTGTCATCTCTAGGTTTGAGAAGATGAAGTAGATAGATGAGATTGAGTTGTCGAGGGATGTGAAATGGGGAAAAAAACAAAAGGACAGAAAAAACGTAAAAGTTAAAACCCTAAATCCCAAACCGCATAACTTGGTCAATATGGAATATATAGAGACACAGGTGTCATTCTTGTATATTTTTTCTTTATTTCTTACCTATTCACCTCTAAAAAAATGACCCCTTATATTTAAGAAGCCAAATGTTATTTGACCCCCTTTTCTGAGTGAGGGCAATTGTTGGGGAGATTTCAATGGGGAGTGGGAGTGAGAGAAGTCGGGGACTGGGTGAGGAGGGTTTGGAGGGAGGTGGGTGGTGGGCGGTGCAAAGGTGAAGAAGATGGCGGATGACCTCTTTCTTTTCATTCTCCCTTCTAAAGAAGATGCTGGTTGGATCCTCAGAAACGGCCCTTGGAGGTTGGGGGGAAACCAACTTTTTCTTGACTTGTGGGGGGCTAGTGCCGGATGTTTTTACCCAGAAATGGAGAACGATTCTATTCAAGACAACCCAACATGGATTAGGGTTTTCGGCCTTCCTCTAATCCTCTGGTGCCCAAGCATGATAAAGGCGATTGGAGATAGATGTGGGGGTTTTTTGGAGACTGATGATTCTCTGATGGAACTGGAAACTTGTGAGTGGGTTAGAATGAAGGTTCGAGGCGGTGGACATATACCCGATTGTGTGGAAGTGGTGGCGGGAGAGGTTCCCTTTACAGTCAGAATCTGGCCGGAGATCCTTCCATCGGCTAGAAGATGGAATCCTCTGAAGATAGGGGAGGATAAGGAGGATTCTAAAACCTTCATCATTGAAGACGTCGAGGAGAGCCTGTCTTCCAAAGAGCGAGAAAGGAAAGCGACAATTTCTGTCCCCATGTCAGCCCCGGGGAGATGCCAAGTTGCCCATCGGTCGGTTTACGGCGTTCGGGAGGAAGTAGATGATGAAGAGAGAGGGAATACTGACTGTCAGAATCATACTCAAATGGATGATAGGGAGAATGCTTCGAGAAGACCTAGAGTTGGGGAGATTCAAATGTTGGAACCTGTACAGGAGAGGGAAGTGCTGGCGGTGGATCAACTAAAAAATCTCATCAAAGAATGTATCGAGGAGTTACAAAGAAAGCAGGTGGTGGAGAACAGATTGGCTGTGTCAGAAGAGGAAAAACAGATGGCTGTTGAAGACCTCCCAGTCCGCTCAGACAATCAGGAGCATACCCAGAACCATAACTTAGGTTTTCTGGGCTCTACCTCACATTCGCAGCAGGCTAATAAAGAAATTTCTATCAGAAAGACCAGGAGCGAACCCAAACCTCACCAGTGGAATCAAAAGGTCAATGACCATTTTTTTCTTGGGCCTCAATGGCTTAGTCATGCTCTGAGAAGTTCTGGGCTTTTTTCTACACCAGTTCAACAAGGATCTAGATTCCGTGCCTTATCGTTGGAGCATTCTGAAGACAATGCGGTGGTAGATATTTCTCCTAGTCAACAACGGCAGCAATCTTTAGAGACAGCAAGTCTAACTCCTAGTCAACCATCGGCCTTACAAGTGAGATCAGAGCCTTTGGAAGTGCAGCCGATTATGGTGATTAATTCCTCTTCTCAGCGGGGGAGAAATGTTGCCATTCAAGAAGGGGAGGAGACATCTACTCCGGCCACAACCCACAAAGACAACCTACAAGGAACAGAACAATTCCCAGCAACAGGCTTGGATGGCAAAGAAACAGAGCTAGCGACTCTTGGAGGTAAGGTTGGTATGGCGGGGTCTTCCTCTTCCTGGGTCTCATCAAAATTATTGGGGTTGGGGAAGTTTTTGGGTGTGTCTCTTGATGGGCTGGAGGAAGAAACTGTGAAATTTTTGGAAGGGATCGAGCATAGAATTCTTATGGAAAGGGGAAAGTTGGCTGCGAAGAAGGGGGGTAATACTTCAAGAAAAAACAGAGAAATGATGAGGCTGATCTGGGGCTTAAATGACAGGACGGGAAGCTACGAAAGGGGAGTAAGAATCAATAAGTAGGAAGAAAAAAGGGTTGGATTCTTTTTGTAGAGTTTTTTATGGATTTGAAGATTTTATCTTGGAATGTCAGAGGGTTGGGTTCGGGTAGGAGGAGGTTAGTTGTGTGTGAGGTTATCAAAAAAGCAAAATCTCAAATTGTTTTGCTTCAGGAGACAAAGCTGGAATGTTTGGATGCTGGAATTGTGAGGAGCATCTGGGGGGAGGGTCATGTGAGATGTAGAGCGAAGGCGGCAAGGGGTAGTGCTGGGGGTTTGATCACTCTTTGGGACCCTACTGTGTGTAGACTTATTTCATGCAGGGTGGATTCCTTTTCCATCTCTATGGTTATGATGCTGGCTAATGAGAATACTTTCCAAGTTACTAATGTGTATGGCCCTACTGAAACAAATCTCAGAGGCATCTTTTTGGAAGAGCTTGAAGCAGTGAGAGGTTCTTCTTCTCTGCCGTGGGTTATTGGTGGGGATTTCAACATTATTTTATCAGTTGAAGAGAAAAACATCAGGAGTAGGAGATCAAGGGGTATGGGTCTTTTTGCTGAATTTGTTAACAACTTAGAGCTGATGGATCTTCCTCTCGTGAGGGGAAGTTTCACTTGGACCAACAATCAAGACAACCCAACTCTTGTCAGACTTGATAGATTTCTGGTTTCTGAAAACTGGGATGATCTCTTTTCAGATTTCAAGCAAATAATTCTGCCGAGACCTATCTCAGATCACACTCCAATTCAGCTCATTTTTGGAAGCAGGAACAGGTTTAAAAGTCTTTTCAAGTTTGGGAATGCTTGGTTTGAAGAGACAAGTTTTCTGTCCCTTTTGGAATCCTTTTGGCATGAAGTGCAGGCCGAAGGGTCAAGTTCCTTTATTTTAGCTAATAAGCTGAGGGCTGTTAAAGAGAGGCTGAAAAATTGGAAAGTGGAAAATAATTTGAATGCTGAAACAGAGAAGAAGGCCTGTCTAGGTCTTATTGCTGAAATTGATAGAGCAGAGGAAGTTGGTTCAATTTCTGAAGAGCTCAAGCTGAAGAGAATTCAAACAAAGGCAATTTTTGACAAGTTGGCAGTCAAAGAAGAATTAAAATGGAGACAAAGAGCAAAATCTGAATGGCTGAAAGCGGGAGATAGGAACGCTCACTACTTTCACAAACTGGCAAATGTAAAGAACAGACTTTCCACTATCAACAAGCTTATTTGGGATGATAAGGTGGGTGATACAGATGCTGAAATCAAGGTAATGGCTACCTCTTTCTACAAAAACCTCTATAAGGAGAACTGGAAATATAGACCTTTTCCCATTGATCTCCCATTTAAAAGGCTTAGTGAAGATCAACGGATTTATCTTGAAAAACCTTTTTCTAAAGAGGAGATCAAGATGGCAATCAGCAGCTTGGACAATGAGAAATCTCCTGACCCAGATGGCTTCTCCAATTTATTTTAAGTGCTGGGATTTTGTGAAGCAATATATCTTAAATGCCTTCCAGTCATTCCATTCTAATGCATCCCTTCAAAAGAGCCTGAACAATGTCTTTATTACTCTCATTCCTAAAATTGAAGGGGCAGTTCATGTCAAAGATTTCAGACCAATTAGCCTTCTGAATAGCTTTTATAAGATTGTGGCTAAAGTCCTAGCTGAAAGGATGAAAGGAGTTTTGGGCAGTGTGATCTCTAAAAACCAAAGTGCTTTTGTGCTGGGTAGGCAAATGATTGACTCAGTTCTTATTGCAAATGAGCTGTTGGATTCAAGGATGAGAGAGGGATGCCAGGTTTAGTTTACAAACTAGATATTGAAAAAGCCTATGACCATGTTAACAGGAATTGTTTAGACAAAGTCTTGGAAAAGATGAACTTTGGACAAAAGTGGAGGAATTGGATGAAAGTTTGTGTCTCTTCCCCTAGATTTTCTATTCTGATCAATAATCAATCTGCAGGCTTTTTTGAGAGCTCTAGAGGGTTAAGACAGGGAGATCCCCTTTCTCCCCTTCTCTTTATTTGTATTGCAGAGATCCTTACTCTATTTAGTCAGAAGGCAGCAACTTCTGGTCTGTGGGAAGGGTTTGCAATTTCCTCAGGGGGTGAAAAAGTGAACATCCTTCAGTTCGCGGATGACACCTTATGTTTTTTAGATGCTTCTCTTGATCAGTTGGATAATCTGCTTGGGATCCTCAGCTGGTTTGAAGTAGTCACAGGACTGAAAGTCAACCTTAACAAAAGTCAAGTCATTCCAGTGGGTGATGTCCCTAACCTTGAAGATTGTGCTATTGTTTTGGCTAGCCAGGTGGAACAGCTTCCGGAAAAGTATCTGGGCCTTCCATTGGGAGCTAAAAGCTCATCTGTTGCCATATGGGATCCAATTATTGAAAGATTGGAAAAGAAGTTGTCATCTTGGAAGGCTAAATACCTCTCTTTTGGTGGTAGAATGACCCTTCTTAAAAGTACTCTCTCCAATCTCCCCACATATTTTCTGTCCCTTTTCCCTATCCCAAATAAAGTGGCTAGGAAAATTGAGACTCTCCAATAAAACTTTTGTGGAGGGGTTGGGAGGAAGAAAGGAAGATCCATCTTGTGAATTGGAACCAAATTTGTCTTCCTAAGGAGAATGGGGGTCTTGGTCTGAGAAGAATCAAGGTGACAAATTCAGCTCTGCTGTGTAAGTGGATTTGGAGATTTGCAACTGAGAGAGGTGCTTGGTGGAGGAATTTAATTGCATCTAAATCTGGGGTTGAGTGGGGTAACTGGAAAACTAAACCCCCCCCCCTCCTAACTGGAGTTATTCTCTATGGAAAAATATCATGAAAGTTGCTCCCCTTCTTGATGGGGGAATCAGCCTCAAAGTTGGTAAAGGGGACAGAATTAAATTTTGGAAAGATCATTGGTGTTGCAATCACTCCTTGGCAGAAGAATTCCCTCTTATTTTCCAGTGTGCCTCCAACCAGGATGTCTCGGTTGCTGATTCTTACTCAATTTTGGGTAATGAAGTGGTTTGGGCTCCTCAGTTCAGAAGAGGTCTTTTTGACTGGGAAATACAAGAAGCTTCAAATCTGTTGGAAACTCTACAGGCTCAAATCTTTGACCATAATCAAGATGACCAGTGGATTTGGAATTGGTCCAAGGATGGTATTTTTTCAGTCAAAACAATGGCTAATTGACTTGGTAGCAGAGTGGCAGTGGAAGGTTTTCCTGCAAAACAGATTTCGAATCCTATCTGTCCTTCTAAAGTTAATTTTCTTATCTGGACTATGGCTTTGGACAAATGTCTGTTCCACACCAATCTTGAAAGAAGAGGGCTGCAGATTCAGGATAAGTCTTGTGTCCTTTGTGACGACCATCTGGAAACTACAGACCATTTATGCATCCATTGCCCGTTTGCTGCCCAGGTGTGGCATTATTTCTTGAAGACGGTGGGGATTTGTTGGGTCATGCCCAAATCAACTAAGGAGTTACTTTGCTATTGGAAAATCAGCAATTTGAAGAAAAGAGGGAAAGTGGTATGGACCACTATTCTGGCAGTTGTGATTTGTGCCATTTGGTCTAAGAGAAACAACAGAATTTTTAATCAAAAGGTGAGAGGGCAGAGGATATAGTTCAGCTGGCTGTTGGTAAACTGGTTTCTTGGATCTCAGTCACTCCTGAATTCAGAAACTCAAATGTAACTCATCTATTGAGAACTCAATCAATCTGGCGTCTGTAGTGGGAGTCTTTCAGACCTGCCTGTTTATGGGCAGGTTCTGTTCTGTACTTTTTATGAGTTAATTTTAATAAATTTACCTTACCTTTCCAAAAAAAAAACAATGTCTTTTTTTTTAAATTTACTATGTTTTTGCATATTTTTATGTTGATATTTCTTTCTTTTTTTTAGAACTAGAAAGGTAATGAGATTCAATAAGCAGTATAAAATCAGGTTTACAAAGAGATTTTTCAAACTTTTTCACATGTTACATTTTATTATTACACACTAATACATTTACACATAATAGATATATAGTGCATGCATATACAAATGCAAGCATATACATATACATGAACATGCCCACAAACTAGCATATGAATACACATACATACATATCATCAGTGTTTTAGAAGGCGTGGGAGGTGTACGCCTGGAGGTTCCAGGCAAGGCACCCCCAAAATGCCCTGAGGCGTATGGAGAATTGGTTTGTTTCTCTATGAATTCTTTCCTTGCTTCTCCATATGCATCAATCTGTATCTTGAGCTTTGATTATTAACAGGGTCAGTTCTGGATCTGCATTTTGAGTTCCAAACATCCTATTAAAACTGGGTTAAGACAGGTTTTACATGTTCTGACCCAAAAAAGACCCCAACTGATTACATAATGCATATATAACACATAATAAAGATACCCCAACATTTTTGTACATGTTTCTCATGGTTTACTTGTAATAACTATATATGATGTTTACAATTAACATTTATAGGGGGCGTATAAAATATTTTGAGAAGAGAGAGCAAGAAATTTAGTAGGTTTACTGTCAAAATACCAATCTAAAGGCTTGTCAAGTACAATTGGGTCTTATCAGGTCAAACCTAATAAGCCATAAAGCCTAATTAATAATAGGGTTGGTTCTGGGTATAATACTTATAGACCCTATAGGATTTGGATTGGGGTCAGGTTTGTTTGTTTTCTTATTGGATTGGATCCTGGTCTACCCTAACCTGGGCCAGACCCAATTGGTTGATGGCTCTACTATTGACCAGCCAATTAAACTGTTGACCCAGGACACAACTATCCATTAAGAAGAAAAACCAGAAACAATGCCAGATAACCAAATGCTAAAATAGGAAAAGAAAACATGTGAAAGCAGTGAAGTACAAGCTACTTAGAATCACTATTTGAGAAGAGGAACAACAGGAGAAAGAGGTAGTGCAAGAAATATAACCTTACGGATTTTTAAGTCATGATGGACCATAATCAGACAGCTTCAAAAGGACCTGCCGGTTTAATAAATTAAGGGACCATTGATGAAGTGAAGCCAAGAGGGGTCATTTCTTTGGTAGTATGGAAAAAAACTCAGGCTGACAAGTTTCAGGATGTAAATTCAAGTCTGAGAGTAGACACTTCATGTAAAAAAAACAAAACAAAACAGAGGTTAGGTCCATAGCCCATCCCTCTAAGACGACAGATAGTTAGGACCAACAACAGGTAATGGCCCCTTTCTTACAGTGAAGCCAAGGTCTGCATGTAATGCTCACATGCTAAATTGCATGTAAAAACCAAATACCAAGGGAGAATAAAAGTATAAGTTAGCTAAACCAGCAAAAACCAGAGCATCACAGTTCACAGGAAAAGAATATGAGCATTACTTATCGCCTTTTGGTCCTTTGTTAACCAGTTTTCCATAAATGAAAGGAGTACACTAAATGCCTCAATAGGAGCCATATTCCATAAGTCCAATGAGAAAAATGCTCATAAGAGCCTTGATTACAAAGAGAAAGTGGTAGCTAGTGGTTACCATAAAGAAACTCAAGAAGCAAGATCATTTGTGGTATGTGGATGTTTATCTTTATCAAAGAGTTTAAAAATCTTTTTTGATATAATTTAATGTTTAAAAATAATGATGTATATAAAACCACATGTTTTTTCAGTCTTTTCTCAGTCAAGATTGATATAAAACTAATGAAAATAGTAATAGAATCATAGATTCATCGAAAGAAAAAGTAGCACCACAGGAGTATACTCAATTCATAATACCATTCATAAAAAGAAGACCTCGTATTTTCATGAAGAGAAAAGTAATAGAAATACTACTTTTAACTTTAGCAGTCGTTATAGTACCAAGAAACTACACTGTATGTCCAGTTTAATAAATTTATCAGAATCAACCAAATAGAGTTTAGAAGCCTTGCACTTTTCTAGTCACTAAAATCAAGAGTTTAGTGACTGAGAAAATATACAGCAGCAAGTTTCAGAACCTTACCTCTCCCATTTCAAGTTTTCCTCCAGGTTTTGATCTAATTCTACCCACCATCTGACTAAGCATGGCATCATATCCTGGATCTCTCTCTTCAAGGACATTCTCTCTATTAATCCTTGGGATATTATCTAAAAACAGAAAGACAAAACCAATTAGAAAAAATATCAAGTAGAATTTCTTAGTCATAATATGCTGAAGGGAAGTAAAACACATCCACCTCCTTTATACAGAGAAAATGTATTATGTGTTACAAAATGATTTCAAAATGGTTGAATCTCCAATATTTCAAAATGGTTAATACACAACCTGTGTGGAGTAGAATGGTTGTAATTAGGTAATAATGATTAAAAAGTGTGGCGGAGATGCAAATGTTGATAAAGACAGCGCTAAAACCAGAAAGGATTAGGTTTAGAAATTGATGCATTCATGGGAATTCAGGAGTAGCCTTGACGAGTCACAAAATGAGTGAAAGTAGGCAAATGTTGCTGCATGCTCATAAAAGACCACCAAGCAGCAAACACGCCAGTAAGAAGTGAGATGTTGCAAGTGGTTGGACCAAAAAGGGCATGGTTGGATGTAGTGAGAAAGATTTGGGAAATCAAAACTTAACAAATGGATGTGGCACTTGATAGAGTTGAATGGCAGAGCAGGATTCATTTAGTTGATGTCATAGTAGAGAAAAGGCTTTGTTGAGTTGAGTATGGACTTGGCTTGATTGAGTCACATCTGCAAGAAACAGTTTGATAAACTACATCAAGGGATAAATGCCAGAACTTTGAAATTTTCCCCTTTTCAATTTGAAGATCATTTACTTGGAAGTTGTCACTACATCATATCTTAATAAGATAAACAACTGCAAATATCATACTAGTGGAAATGACAAGCTAAAAGTCTATTACAGAACAAATGTGATTGACTTCCTCATACAGTTGTGTTCTACTAAGCTCTATCCCAGCTCTATGGAATTGCCTAGACCAAACCTATTTTGTTAATCCACTTTATCATGGATGAAACAGGATTCAATGTCCTGTTCTTGAAGAAGCTTATAGGGATGGCATGAAATCGTTAGTAAGACATTCTAATAAGTAGTCAATCACAGAAAAAGGAGGAACGGGAAAAGGAACTCTATGCAACTCGAAATATAGACTATAGAACTTCTGACTGGAAAAGAGATTTAAATAATACAATGCGAAGAATAAATCTTATAGTGCAAGAACTTAGAGCATCTAGAGATTCATCGAAAAAAAAAAGAACTTAGAGAATCTAGAGAGCAGGACACCACATCAATCATACCTAACAGATTCTGGCTGAATGAGGACATGAGCATATGAGGGTTGCCACTTGCAAAAAAAAGAAAAAAAAAAAAAAGCCCAAGGTTAGGAGTGTTTACACCTCCCAATACCCAGATATATTTTCAGGTGAGAAGCTCAAGTGTAAATGGGCATTTCCAGCATGAATCAAAAGACGGAGCCCAAATTCATTTGATGCCACATTGCATTAGGGGAAGTAACATGTGTAAATTAGATGTCTGTTGCAACCTTCAGCTATACTTTTACTTGTGAAAGCGCTTATTACTGAAAACTGACCGCTATTTAACAACAGTGGAGATACCAAGAACGGGACTCTCAAACTGAAACTGAAAGCGGACCACTATTTAACAATTAAAATAAGGGGATATAGGATGAGAAAAATCGTCAAGCAGTCGAATTGATTATAAGTGGAAGGAATAACTCCGTTCAATAATGTAATCATACAAATTGATTATTGATGGACTGCGGCAACTCAATACACACTGAAACTCACTCACCGGAATCGATAGGATCACCGGCTCCACCTTCCCCACGGTTCTTCGCATCTTGCGTCGGCTCAAAGGAGACCACCGGGGACCGCCTCTCGACGTTCTTGACGTGTGACGACGATGCCACCGGAGGGTCCTTGATCGAGCTCCGGGCTCGTCCAGAGACTCGACGCAATGCCTGTCCCATCTCGTCTTCCTTATAGAAAAGCGACTAAGAGTTGACGCCTCGGATGCATAAACCGCATGGGTACATGGACTATCTAGGCGAGTGTCTGTGTGTTAAATGACTGAAATTGAATTGAATCAAATTAGCGTCAATTAGGGTTCTGCTTCTGCCTGTGGTGTGGAGAAAGGGCAATGCTAGTGCTAAGTGCTAACCTGGTTTTGGAGCGTGGAGGGAGAAAAAACCGCTAAAACAGGGCACTGGTCTCCTCGTATAATGGATTAATGGCTTAAAATTTTATGAATTACAGATTTTAAATTGGGGTTGCAACTTGCAAGCCCATCTCCACGAGGCTTCTTCATCTTCAATCCACGTCTTTTCTTAGCTTGGCATCTACTTTTTTTTTTTGAGGGGTCATTTACTTAGACACCCCTTATAGTTTTACGTATATAAAATAAAACTACCTTCTAATTTACATTTTACTAAAACATTTTTTTATAATTTGCAATTACCATACCTTTCTTATTCAACCCTCCATCAATAAACTTTTGTATTTTCCGTTGGGAATGGCCACTTGATCTCTTAAAACAAATGAAAATGTGAAAAGGCATGAGGCATAGACCCATGTTCTTTATTTCAAAAAACTCTGAAGCTCCATTCGCTCTTGCGAAGTTACTCTTGTAATTGTATTTATCCTAGTAAATGTTTTCTATAAAATACTTAATTGGATAACTGTATTTACGATTTTATCTATGTTTTTTTGTTCTTAATAAGACAATGACCATTTTGGTCATAAAAAAGTCATTATTGAAAAGGGTAAATTTGTCCCATTTAAGGCATTTTTTCCCTTAAATGAGAAAGTTATTTATCCACCAAGGAGAAGGGGAAAATAATTTTTTCATGAACCCCACATAAATTTGAAAAAAGAATATGGGTATCTTGGTCAATGGGAGCCAAAATCCCATTGACCAACTTTTCCCTTTTCTCAAAATCCAAAAAATAAATAGGCCTTATGTTCGGGTGGTATCTGAGCTAGCCAAAGATGTTGCGTGGCGGGTTCTGTGGCCACCCTCCTCAGACCACGTTAGCATCGTCATCTGAAACTGTGTAATAAAAGAGCGCGAACAAAAGGAGTGTTTCACACAAACAATGAAGCAAACTCCGCCAAGGAAAGGGGAACCCTCTGAAGACCTCAACGGATAACCTCATCCCGACAACCCCGGAAGCCCAATCCGACTAGGACATGGATGCTTGTCTAATAGGCATCTTCCACTCAAGGTAAAGAACTCTTGACTCTCCACTCACTCAACACCCTTTCTTGTTACCTCCTTGGTTCAGACCAACATCCTTCCATTCTGCTTGTCCCAACCGATCCCGTTCTCTTACTGTGGTTACAGATCTCTTTGGTGTACGACTTCGTCCTTCCACCTCGTCTTCATCCAATTGGCATGACTATTTGACTACGTCCTCGATTCGGGCCACCTCGGATCAGGCAATATCAAATTGGTGTCGTCTATGGGATATGCACAAAAAGTCGATTCCCTAACCTCATACCGTACGTTGAAAATAATCATACCTAGAAACACATCCGACCACTCTGGAGCCCGCTACCCACCTCGGGGATCCTGCTCACTCTGCAACTCTCCACCTCAAGAGACCCAACCTCAGACGGCGGTCGACCCACACAATTCAATGCCATGCAGCAAAAGGTCGAGTGCATTCTCACTATGGTGGAAATGTTGGGACAGTCAACACAAGCTCCCCCAATCATCTTGTCGCATAGGTGCCCATGATGGTTGATCCTCACACCTAGGACCCCAAAAGGCACCACGCAAATCAGCAGAAGACCCAATCAGACCGCAACATCCTCAATCGTCTCGAAAGTTTGATTCTTGACCACAACCTCAAGCCTACAACACTCACAGCAGATCTCATCACTCTAGTGCCAAAATTCCAGTGAAAGAACAACTCGGCCAACGCTTACTCCAATCTCGATAGTTGAATCCAGCTTGATATGAGACTGGCAAGCAGCACCCAAGGTAGAGAAAACCATGAACGTGGCCCTGGCAGATCAAGACGCTGAGATCAAAAAGTTGTGGGGAAGGTTGCCCGAGCTAGAACGTAGCCAGGCATATCGCAACGTAGCCAGGCATATCGCAACGCAGCCCCTCTGGCGGTCCGACCAATAAAACAACGCTGCACAAAAGAGCTTGTCTTCGTGCAAGAGATCATGGATGAGCTCCCTTCCGTTAGATGGCAACCCCCTCAATTCAAGAAATACGATGAGGCCTTGGACCTTAACGACCACCTCAAAAGGTTCAAGGGAATAATGGTGTTGCACAACTCGTCTGAAATGTCTCATGTGCAAGGCCTTTGTCGCAACCCTCCATAGACTCGCCAGAACCTAGTACGCCTCACTTCCATCGTGTTCCATTTCCTCATAGGAGCAACTAGAAGTGCAACTCCTGGCGTAGTTCACCACCAGCCAAAGGCACTAGAAGACCTTGGACAACCTCATGCAAGTATGGTAAAAGGAATGAGAGACCATACGAGACTACTTGGCGAGATTCAACACCGAAGCTCTTCAGGTTCTAACCTTATATCAGTAAGTGGTTGTGGTCGCCATCATGAATGGGATACGTTCGTCGATGTTCAGCTTCTCCCTACATAAGAACCCTCCGCCCACTTTGACTGCACTCATGAAGCATGCGCAGAAGTACATGAACGCCAAAGAGCCTTAAGTGTTACATAGAAAAGAATAAGACCAGCACAACCGGAAGTGGAGAGACTACGGCGATTGAAAATCAAATCAGGAAAGTAAGAAACAAAACAACTGAGCTAATCATAGGCCGAGAACCCCACCGCCGATGTACCACAACTTCACCATGCTAAATGCACCGCAGGGTGAGATGATGATGCAAATCCGGGACCGTAGTTTCGTCAGATGGCCTGAGAAGATGAAGTCCCAAAACAACAAGATAAGTTGAGACAAGTACTACAACTTCCACTTGGACCACGACCACGAGACTGAAAGCTGCCATGACCTACCCACTTGGAAGACCTCGTCTAGTGTAGATACCTCGGCGGGTTGATCGATATCAAAGAGAATAAGCCCAAAGAAGAGCTACACCGCGCTGATGTGCCCACAGCCCAAGCTCCCCCCAGTAGGGGTCATCGCTATCATCTCAGGCAGGATGGCCTCTGGTAGAGATAGCAGCTCGGGCCAAAAGGCTTATGCCAGGTTGCACCAGGTCAATGATAGAGAGCCGAAGCGACCAAAGCAAAACACTCCCCATCACCTTCACCAACGATGACCTCGGGGGGGGGGGGGTGCAAATGTTGCATGATGACACTCTAGTGATAACCGTCGAGATCACAAACTTTGAGGTGCGAAGGATACTCATATACACTGAGAGTTCAGCTGACATCATTTTTGAAGAGGCATTCAAGCAGCTTGACATAGGCAAAGACTGCCTGCAACCAGTCAACACCCCTCTAGTAGGCTTCTCCGAAGACTCATTGATACCTAGGGGAAGATTACCTTGCCATTACTAATAGGTGATGGCCTCGTCACTAGCACGGTAATGGTGGATTTCATCGTTGTTTATGTCCTATCCTCATACAATGTCATCCTTGACCGGCTGACATTGAATACATTGCGAGCCTCGGTCTCCACATACTACATGGTTGTGATTCGTGAAGTTCCTAACCCCACATGGGGTAGGCGTCGCCCGAGGAAATCAGTGAGCGGCAAGGCAATGTTACTTGGCGGCCTACTGCGGAAGACCCCGTGCCAACGAGGCACTCACCGCGAAAATAATGGACCTCAGAGATGAGTTGCGAACATAGCATGGCCAGCCCATGGAAGACCTCACCCAACTCCCCCTTTTCGATGGTGGTTCGGAGAAAACCATGCAGATAAAGTCTCTCCTAGAAGGTAGTCTTCGGGATGACACCGTATGATTTCTAAGAGCCAACACCGATGTGTTTGCATTGTCAGTAGTAGACATGCCAGGAATCGACCCCAGGATCATAACCTACTAGCTTAGCATTGACCACGCTACCACCTATGAGGCAGAAGAAGAGGAGCTTCACCTTTGAACAGTGGCAGGTGATTAACGAAGAGGTGCAAAAGCTACTAGACGTCAACTTCATCTGAGAAGTGACCTACCCAAACTGACTAACGAACATGATAATGTAAAGAAGGCCAATGGGAAGTGGAGAATTTGCATTGACTTTACTAGCTTGAATCGGGCATGCCCAAAAGACAGTTTCCCACTACCGAGGATTGTCCAGCTCGTCGATGCAACGGCGGGGGGCACGAGCTCTTAAGTTTTATGGATGCCTTCTTCAGTTACAATCAAATCCAAATGCACCCAGAGGACCGGTAGAAGACCGCCTATGTCACGGACCAAGGCCTCTACTATTACAAGGTGATGCCCTTTAGGCTAAAGAACACTGGCATCACTTGCCAAAGGCTGGTGAACCACATCTTCAGAGAGTAGCCCAATCGTAACGTGGAGGCATACATATATGACATGCTGGTGAAGAGCAAGAAGGCATAGTAACACTTGGCTAACCTGGAGGAAGTCTTCAGCCTCCTTAGAAAGTACCACGTGAAGCAAAATCCGATGAAGTGCACCTTCGGCATCGGTTCCGGCAAGTTCCTAGGTTTCATGGTCACATAAAGGGGAATCAAAGCATATGTGGAGAAGATCTAGGCCATCCTGAACATGCAGTCACCGTGGACACACAAAGAAGTGTAGCACCTTACAGGTCATGTAGCTGCATTGAGCAGATTCATGTCAAAGTTTGCGGACCACTGCTTGTTGTTCTTCAAGCATAGTACGCCTCAAGGTGAGGTGGCCAAATTTTGCCTGGCCTTGGTAGCCTCAATCTCAGATCAAGGGGCGTAAGCCTTAGTCTTAGTAAAGCATAGGCCATTAGCTATTTGCCTCAATTTACATGAGGCAGTAGTTAAAAGGGTTTTGGGTGGAGAAAACTTGATTTTAGCATGGGTAATTTTGGAAAGTAAAAGAAAAAGTAAAAACCCCAAAAATGTAGGTTTCCTTCTATTAAAATCTCATTTCTCCCATTTCATTTCAACCAAACTCAAGAAGATTTCTCAGTTGTACTTCTCAAACCAAACTCAAGACTCAATAATATTGGAGGAACGAAGATGAAATCATGCATACAACAATATAGGTCCTCCTCCTCCTTCTTCTTATTCTTCTTGAATCGTGCGTATTGTGTACAGGTTCTCCTGTATGAATCTTTATTCAATATTGAAATGCATTTCAATATTTCCTAAACTGAAATACTTTATAGATCCATAAATATATTGAACCTTGATCAATATTAATTTATTATATTGTGAATCGTGTGTGCATATTGTAATTTGTAAATGCAATAAAAAATTTATGGGGTAGATGTTCACTTGATCTCATCTTCTTTTTTATTTAACTTTTCTTCTATAGTTTTTTTTGGTATTGATTACTTGCCTTTTGCCTCCATAGGGGCCCTAATTTAATTTTCATGGCATACTATTGCAAACTTTAGAGCCATTAGTAGTGGGGCTCGAAACCACATTGCATATAAGGCTTACCCAGTTGCGTGCCAACTGAGCCACCACTCGGTTGGTTTTCTATAGTTTAAACTTTAGAGATTGTATTGTAAAAACTATGGTTTTCAAAACCGGACCGGACCGGATGGTTGAATTGGGAAAATCGGAAACCAGTCACTTGACCGGTTTTGTTTTCCCCAAAAACCGCTTTTTCCCCCAAAACTGTTGATTTTGGTCAGCAAACTGTTGAGCTGGTCAGTTAACCGTTCGAACGATTTTGACCGTTTTTCAATTTTTTAAATTTTTTTGTCAAAACGGGTTGGTCGTTCGGGTCGAACAGTCAGACCGTTCGAACCAGTAACCGGACCCCTGACCAATTCGATTTTAAAAACCATGGTAAAAACAAATTTTATATAATAGTTAGTAGTTAGTTACTAGTTAGCTTAGACTTCATACAAGTAATCTTGAAAAGATTTGAACAATCAACAATTGTTGAGCCATTGATAATATTAAGTCACAAATAATTTATATAAAATTTCAATTATTTATTTTTTCATAATTTTAAAGTTTTTAATTTGAGGCTTACACCTCAAACCGCATAAAGGCTTACACCTCATCTTGCCTCTGCCTTTAGCCTTTTAAAACATTGTCTTCAAGGCAATTAAAAAGGTGAAAGACTTTTAGTGGACTGAGGAGTGTGAACAATCCTTCCAAGAGTTGAAGTGATACTTGAGCTCACCGCCCCTGCTAATGAAGCTAAACCTCGATGATCAACTCCTGCTCTACTTGTTCGTCGGTGATGAAGTGGTCAACTCAGTTCCGGTAAAGGAAGAGGACCAAATTCTACCATTTCAATTGGTATTGAAATCATAACCTACTCCAATTAGGTCCTCCAATAACAACATTAATGGAAGTTACTGAAATCATCTTAACTGTGTGTGTGTTGGTACTCATCTTGCCAATTCTTCGAATTTGATCTCATTGTAATGAAACCGGAAAGCAGGTTCCAACATGGTCCCAACAAAATTTGTATTGTTGATTATGTTGTTGATAAAAAAATCTGCTTCTTTGCTCATGTCATAATTGTTGCTAGAGCTTTCATTTGTTTTGTTGCAAAGTAAGTTGTTCATCCATGGAGTTGAGTTCTTTTGTTAAAGTATCTATCCCAGTCACATTAACTAATTAGGGCATCCACATAAACTTGAAATCGAAGTTGGTCGCCAATGGATCTAAAATTTTGGTGAATGTTGATACAAAATGTTGGAAGGATCCAATAGTACCGGAATTGCTATATTGGTGTTAATAGTTGTTTGGGATTCAAACAAAGGGGTGAAAGACTGATTTTGTTATATGGTTGAACACCTTTTTATTCTCATTCTCTAACAGATGTCATAAACCTTTCTTTAGTACAACAAGGACGATGCCTTTTTTGTGAGAAAACAAAGCAATAGAACAACAAACAAAACATGAAAGAGCCTAACAAACAATGAACTTTACTACCACAATCTGAAAAAGAAACAAAAGAAACATGAGTTGCATCAACCTCCAACACTCAATCGAGCTAGTTGGGAGGAGAATACCACTCAGCAAAAAGACTTGCCTTGCCTATCAACAGCTAAAGCATGAAAATGCCTGAACTTTGTCACGGCTAACATGCACAAACCTGGCTTCAAAACCCAGAAGATTATAATTAACAAAGGCCATGCCAAAGGAGAAAACACAAATGATTTTATAGAAAGGTTCTTAACTACATTCAAAGCATATAATTCAATCCAAAACAGACATAAAACCCAACCTTTAAGCAACTAAGCATCATCTCCTAATTGCAAAAAGCTTTGCAAACCTAGTGGGCACGACCTTACATGATCCACACCTTGCCAACAAAAATGCACTAGAACCAACTTTTAACACAAACCCAAAGCCACTAGCATTTGTAGAGAAACTTCCATCTAAGCTGGCTAAATAAAATGATGAGAAGTGTTGCACCAAAAAAAAGGGAACCCAATCATGAGAAAGCACTAGTCTGTGAACATCTTGTTGATTCTCGAAAGGAAGCTTTCCTCATTGCCTCCATCAATATGCTAGCAAAAAGCTAGATAACATAGGGTTAGGTTGAACAACATTGAAAACCAAATAGTTTTTTGCTTTCCAAATGAACCAGATTAAGATCATAGAGAGTTCAGTAGCCTGGATCCCCACTTATCCAAAAGAGGAATTCTAGGACAGCCACTAGGCCCACCATTCAACAAAGGAGGCCCAAAAAGTCCCTGTTGAAGTTGACAAGTTAAGATTACTTCCAAAGGAGGCCAATATTGATCCCAAAGGAAGCACAAGGCCCAAGAAGTCATTGGATGGCGCCTGATTTTGAGACAATGCTTGTGAACAAGATTTTGAGAAACAAGTGACTAACCACTAGCGCCTACTATGCTTGTTTTAGAATGGAAGAGGGTTTTTGGAAGGTCTATTGTGTCAACTGTCGAGCAAATGAAAATGGATGATCTTTTGGGTTAGAATGGTGATTTCGCAAAAACCAATCAATTTACTAACTGTAGATCTTTGACATGGGGGGTTCTTTGGAGAATTCAAAAGGTTGGGGCAAGTTTAACATAGTTGAGAAAAAGTGAAGGTGAGTTTTAGATAATAACCCTTAAAGTATTCAACTCTTTTATTATTTATTAATATATGGTTAAAGCTTAAAGGCATTGCTTATAGGCTTTTGGATGGGCCAACTCATTTCATAACAAGTGCTTGTTTGGGAGGTTCTCCAACCAAGGTTGCAACTTGGATAGGCCCAACCTATCCCAATCCAATCTTTTTTGCATTGGTTAGTTTTGAGTTTTAGTATCGGCATGGGCCTTATCTAAACTTTGAGTTGGGCTTGGATTGAGGCCTCAAGTATATATGTATGTGCATGTGTATAGGGATGCCAATGGACCAGATTTGATACAAGTATTGCATTAACCCATACCAAACTCAAAGTCACTCACACCTGAATCTTCCCTTGCACAACTAAATAAAATGAGATACTAGACCTACCCCACCTTATCCTTTATGTAACACGATATACTCGCCCAAGCTTATATACATAGGTGGAACTATAATTGCCAATAGTGTGAGGAATTGAACCCATTTGGCTTCTAAAATCATTAAGGGATTACATACAATTCATGTTAGGCGATTTGTTTTCCAAATTTGACCCCACACAATTAAAAAATTGGGGCTAATTCGAAATATATAAAGAACTCCATTAAAAGCAATACGTATTTCTTATAATTTTAAAAATCTAATAGTCATTATAATAAAATAACTTGCTTGATTAAAATGTTGAAATAAAAGTTGGTTTTGGAATAAAAGCAATTTGAAGTCCGTAACAAATTCCACAGAGAAAAGGGTGAGAATGACTAAGAGAGAGGAGAGAAGAGAAACAATATTTATATATGGATATTTCCAATATTTCAATGATGGAATGTATGTTTTGCCTCAACCCAATTAAAGATAGGGTTGGGTTAGTGTGGGTTTACCACTTGACCCACTGACATCCTTACATGCACATATGTATACAAATTGTATACCAGCATTTTTAGTGGTTTTTGTACGTATTTCTAACCCGTTATTTTCTTAAAGTGTGTTATAAAGGCCAATAAAATTTGGATGTACAAACAAGGACGAAGCTGAGATTTTTTTCTTGAGGGGGCCAAAAACCTGTAACATGAAGAGGGGGGGTTACATTGGGTTGCAAATTAGCCAACTCCCTTCCTCATGCGAGGGTCATTTTTGAGTCAGATGCCAAGTAAGTTACAACGATAGTTAACAATGACATATTGCTCATTTATCTCCTAATGGGGTGGTTTACAATGACATCAGCTAGCTAAGGAATTGTCTTACAAAAAGCAAAGTGTATCACATCTCAAGAAAAGCTAATGGCACTACTCATGGACTTGCGTCTAAGGAATGACACACAAACATTGTAATCCTGGGGTGCTCAACTTGCTCACCCTGGCTCTCTGCACTCATTAATCAGGACTATTTGACTATGTACCCTCCTTAATTTGATCAATAAAATCCTTTGTTTTCTACAAAAAAAAAAAAGAATTTGGGGAGGGGGGAAAAGCTTGAAAACATGGATAAGGGGACCAAAATATAGGTGAGATTTAAATGGGTATTGTGGGGATCTTAAAGGCATGGGCAACCATGGCCCCCCTCTACCACACCAGGCTCTTCCCTTGTGTGCAAAACTTAGTAAAAAAACTCTTAAACACACCAAAAACCTACCTAAACAAGCCCATATGAACTTATACCAGCTCAAGTTTTGTTGGGTTAACATTGAGTTGCACTTGTGTTGGTAAACTCAAGCTTAACCTTGGGGTTGGGCTAGTCTTGAGTCCAAGGTCCAAGTCTTAATGGTTAAACCTAGGTTAACCTTTGCTCCAATCAACTCAATCCAACCTACCAAATTGCACCCCGATATCTGTAGTACCTTTCAACTCTGAGGTGGGACTTGGAAATCCTAGAAGTATAAAGCAATGTTTGGTAAAATATGATAAGGTGCCAATTGGTTGGTTGGTGTGGCCTCTAGTTGGTTGTAGTGGAAATTTGGGATTGAATCCTGCTTGCACCAAGGTTTGGGGAATGGGCTACCTCTTGTTGTGTAACCTAGATCTCTTGTAAACAAAAAACTTTGTGTACATAGAGCATTTAGACGCATATTGGGAATATCTCTTGTACATGTACATGTATGTTAAATTTATAAGGGAGATGTTCCCAATGTGCAATTGAATTCCTATTCTTCGTGGGCATGCACAAAATCTCCCCATTGTGTATTGGTGAAATATTTTGACTTTAGAGAACCAAAATTTAAGAATAATACAAAATTCCAACTGGCAAGTTTAGATATGCTCCGAACAAGCACTCCCAAACTTTGTCCCAACAAGTTAATACAGTTGCACGTCAGGAACATCCTCATGAATGAGGAGAGATGTTCCCAATGTGGGATGTAATGGTATGTTCTATTCAGTGGGACAATGTTGGGAGTGTTTTGTTGGTAATAGATCCCTATCCTTAATTGATTGGAGAGGTAAGGTCTTTTGCTCATTGTATACAAGAAGTCTAGCATGGGAGTTCAATCCCCATCAATATATCTATACTAAAAGGAAATGTGTACAGAGGAAATGTGTACAGTAACTTTGGGGTTCTTTTCCTTCGAATGCCCTCCACAATTTGATTGATTCCCTTTCAACCAACAAGCTTAATGAATCATTTGCCACGTGTAAGATATGATGGTCGTCGATGCCTAGATACCTGCATGAGATTTTATACTAATTGACTGTATGCATATTGGGGCCAGCGTGAAACACAACACACTTTCCAGCTGTCCAAGGGGTGAATAACTCAGTTTTCGATGATTGAGAGCTTGACTAAGGCCAACGTGAAACACAATACGCTTGCCAGTTGTGCTAGCTATGAGATCAAAGGGTCGATAAGGGTTTGCATGACCGAGAGGCTAGTGTGGTTGAGATTGATGCACATGTTGGTCCTAACTGAGGCCAACGTGAAGCTTAAAGGGTTGCATTGTCGAGGAAGTTGTTCATTTTTTCATCTTATGAGAAGAGCTTTAAGAGGCACAACCTTTCATCTACTGAGAGAAGCTTGAAGCTTACCGACTAACCATTAATGCATATTGTGCTTGTTTTAGAATGAAAAAGGGTTTTGGAAGGTCCATCGTGTCGATTGTCGAGCAAATAAAAATGGGTGGTCTTTTGTATTAGAATGGTAATTTTTCAAAAAAACAACCAATTTACTAATGGTAGATCTTTGACATGGGGTTCTTTGGAGAATTCAAAAGTGAATGTGAGTTTTAGATGATAACCCTCAAGTATTCAACTGTTTTATTATTTGTTAATATATGGTTAAAGCTAAAAGGCATCACTTATAGGCTTTTTGGATGGGCCTACCCAAGTCCAAGTGCCTGTTTGGGAGGTTCTTCAATCAAGGTTGCAACTTGGATAGACCCAACCTATCCTAACCCAATCTCTTTTTTTTTTTTGGGTTTGCATTTGTTAGTTTTGAGTTTTAGTATATAAGCTAGGCCTGGGCCTTATCTAAACTTGAGTTGGGCTTGGATTAGGCCTCAAGTATATGCGTATGTGCATGTGTATAGAGATGCCAATGGACTGGATTTGGTACAAGTATTGCATTAACCCATACCGAACTCAAAGTTACTCAAACCTGTACAGGTGCTCACGGCTCAATTAATCGAACCGTGTGGCATTTTTTGGAACCAAAACGGTACTACCGGTTTTTGGAAAACCGGTAACCAGAACAGAACTGAAGCCAATCGGTTAACTGGTTGACCAATTCAGTTAACCGTTGGTTCGGTTCATCATTTTTTCTGTTTTTTAGTTTTTACAATATATATTATAAAAAATTATAAATATATTTATATATAATGCATATTTATTAAGTTATAATATATACAAAAATATATAATATATATAATACATATAATATACATAAATATATAAAAATATATGTATATTGGTCGGTTCGATTAACCGCCAGTTTTCTATATTGGTTAACCGAAACCGAACCGACCAATTCGGTTAACCGATTTTTTCAATTCAGTTTCGATCAATTTGGTTTTTTGGGGTTTTTATTTTTTGCTCACCCCTACAAACCTGAATCTTCCCTCACACAACTAGATAAAAGTAGATACTGGATCTACCCCACCTCATTCTTTATGTAGCACGATATACTCAACCGAGCTTATATACATTGGTGGAACTATATTGTCATTAGTGTGAGTAGTTGAACCCATTTGGCTTCTAAAATTCTTAATGGGTTATATACGGTTTATGTTAGGTTAAAATTATATTACTTTTTCAAAATTGACCCCACTCAATTAAAAATTGTGGGGATAATTCAAAATATATAAAGATTTAACCTTTTAAAAGTAAAGCAACCAGATTCCATTAAAAGCTCAAGGTACCTCTTATATTTTTAAAAAGCTAGTAGTCATTGTAATAAAATAACAAGTTTTATTAAAATGTAGAAACAAAAGTTGGCATTGGCGTAAAAGCAATTTAAAGTCCATAACAAATGCCAAAGAGAAAATAGCGAGAATGACTAAGGTAGAGAAGAGAATAGAAACAATATTTATATATGTATGTTTCAAATATTTCAATGGTGGAATGTGTGTTTCACCTCAGCATTTTTAGTGGCTTTTGCATATTTTTGTAATCCATTATTTTCTTGATGTATGCTATAAAGGCCAATAAAAGGTGGATGTACAAACAAGGGCAAAGCTGAGTTTTTTTATTTTTTTTTCTTGAAGGGGCCAAAAAACTAGTAAACATGAATAGGGGGGCAAAGCTTGAAAACATGGTTAGGGGGACCAAAATATAGGCAAGATTTAAATGGGTATTGTGGGGATTTTCAAGGCATGGGGCAGCCATTCTCCCCCCCATATGCCACTCTCAAGCACTACCCTTATGTGCAAAACTTAGTAAAAAATACCCTTAAACACACCACAAACCTATCCAAACAAGTCAATATTAACTTAAACTAGCTCAAGTTATGTTGGATTAACATTGAGTCTGCCTTGTTGGTAAACTCAAGCTTAACCTTGGGGTTGGGATAGTCTTGAGTCCAAGGTCCAGGTCTCAACAATTGGACCTAGGTTAGCCTTTGGTCAAATCAACTTGATCCAACCCACCCAAATTGCACCCTGATAACTGTAGTACCTTTCAACTTTGAGGAGGGACTTGGAAGTCCTAGAAGTATAAAGCAATGTTTGGTAAAATATGATAAGGTGCCAATTGGTTGGTTGGTATGATCTCTAGCTGGTTGTAGTGAAAACTTGGGATTGAATCCTACTTGCGCCAAAGTTGGGGGTTATGGGTTTGAGGAATGGCATATAGTCACATATTGAGAATATCTTTCGTACATGTATGTTAAATTTATGGGGGGAGGGGGGATGTTCCCAATGTGCAACTGAATTTTCATGCTTCTAGAGCATGCATATAATCGCACATGTATTGGTGAAATATTTAGAGAACCAAAATTTAAGAACTGTACAAAACGCCAAATGGAAAGTTCAAATCTGCTCCCAACAAGCACTCCCATCTTAGTCCTAACAAACTAATGCAGTTGCACATTAGGAACATCTCCTCATGAGTCATGAATGACACAAGAGATGTTCCAAATGTGAGCTGTAATGGTATGCAAGACAATGTTGGGAGTGTTTTGTTGGTAACAAATTCCTATTCCCAATTGATTAGAGAGGTAAGGCCTCATACTCATTGTATAGTAGGGATGGGGATTCAATCCCCATTGTATATCAATTTACATGGATTTAGTACAAAGATTTTGCCCACAACTTCTTCAAAGCTGCTGAACCAAAGTTATGTGGCATTTAATAACACTTTTTCCAGACTTCTGAAGTCTAAAAATGTTGTTTTTAGATGTCACTTGCGTTTGGGTTTGAGTTTGAAAGGATGATATGAAATGCATTTTCAGATATAAAAATGATAAGATCACGACCCAACACTTCTGGCCCAAAGTCCAAAATGCACATGAATAATTTTGAAAAGACAAGATATATTCCTTGTTTTAAACCCAAAATTATCTCATTCGAGTTATTCCTCTTGAGCGATAAAAGAACTTGCCGCACTATCCAACCACTACAGTAAGTATGTGGTGGGTCTTAAATACTCACTTTTAATTGTTAATTTTATTATAATTTTTAACATTTTAATGATTTTAATAATATTTATTAGTTAACGATTTGAATGATTATATATGACATAATGCTAACTCCATTCAAAATTACCAAATTACCAAAGTAAGCTATTTCAGATGTTTGGAGAATTGATCCAACACGAACAAGAATATCTATTGAGATTTTGCACACAAATAACATCATTTTAACATTTTTAAATTTCAGATTTAAAATTTATCAAACGCCACCTTAAGCTCTCCCAAACAGGCCCTGAACAACGTGGCGTCACGAGTAAGTGAGTAGTCAGCCATTTAGCTTCAACCTTACAAACACTTGTCGTTCTACGTTTCTCTCTTTCGTAAAATTACAACACAGGATCGTTTAGTCGAATCTATTCTTCTCTGATCTCTATTGACCATTGTTGTAAAGTATAAAGTTGGACAAGCACAGCCACTCGTATGAAGCTAAAGCGAAGGATTCTGTGAGTAGGAAATCTGGTGGTCAGCAGATTCGAACTCAAAGGAGGATGTTTTCACTGCGTTCGCTCGAGTAGCAGTCACTCGAGTTCCGGTATCTCTCCCAACTCCCAACACCCAAGAGAAGAAGCCTTCCCTCCACCCTATAAATGCCTTTCGACTAAATTTCCCCTATTATTTCCTCCATTTTCCCCAATTCAACTCCAGAAACTCAGAAGTAGAAAAATCTAACTCCAGAATGGGGTTCAGGTTCTCTAATTTAGGTCCCATGTACAAGGCCTACTGCATCTCTATAATATCTTCTTCCACAAACATAAGGAACCGCTCTAATTCTCTCATTCTCCCAATCAATTCTTTTTTACAAGATTCATTGATCTTCTCAGACAACCCCCATTACAAGATTCCTAGGAGATGGCACGTTGGCCATTCTCATCACCAACATCACTCGAGCAAGGAAGGCGAGAACATTTTTAGGTTGGGTCTCGCTGCTGATGTGGCTCTTGCCACCGGAAAATGTTTTACCGGTTACTTGTCCGGCAGCACTGCCATCATTGCTGACGCTGCACATTCTGTGTCGGACGTCGTAAGTTTTTGAATTCCCCCTTTTCTTTAAAACAAATTATTGATTGGTTTCAATTAGTTTCTGTTTTTGTTTTATCAGTTGTGCTTTAATTATACCACTGCCTTTGATATTCTTTATTTCTCTCCGTTTTTTCGTTTCTACCAATTCAAATAGTGCAATAGCGACTATTGACTGCATAAACATGGTGCATTGTTGCCTTGATGATAATCATTTTTTGATGATCATGTTCTTACAAGGTTGTATAAGCATCAGGCAATGGCCATGTATGTGATTGCTTAGTGACATGCTTCGGTTGAGAGTTTGAGATAATACTCTTTATATGGAGTGATCGAATACGATATGGAAATTAAGACATGTATCTTGGGGAAGGAATTCCCACTGGTAGCGTCAAATAGTTTGGAGAAGTAATGGTACATGGATTGCTAACCAATTCAAGGACAAAATTTTGTCTTAACACAGTGGTCATGATAATCGTTCTCATCGTCACTAATACCATTAATGCTATTTTTTCTTTGATAATAACAGAATCAATTTCATTAAAAAGAGGAAATTTAGTACAATAAGAAAGGGAGGGATAAACACTCTTAGCCCTCCCCAACAGAAAAACTGCTATTGTAATACTCAAAAAACTTGTTGTGGCTCGAGAACTAATTGCATTGTGGATAAAATAAGGTTGATCACACTACATAGGCAAAAGACGGTAAAGGTTGATCACACACTACAAAAGTAGCTTTAGAAAAAAAGGAAGATTCTAAGAATCAGCAATAACTATTTTTTTTTTTAAACATAAATTTGAAAATGATGAATGAAGAATGGTTTTTCCTCTTTCTGGGTGATTCTTTTTTCAGAATTATTTGGACATGGAATTGACCACATTGCTGAACATGCCTTAAAATTTATACCCGATTATTGGGTTAGAATACTTATTAGAGTTCTGGTTTCATATTGTATGCATGAAATATTAAAGTTGTCAAGGTTCTTATAGAAGGCAGCTTATTGCTTTAATTGCATTTTAATTCCTTATTGTTGTGGGTTTTGGGTCAAAATTGCTCTGAATGAACTTTGATACTGTATTTTTTTAATCAAAATTGCCATTCTTGAATGTATGAAAGAAACATGACGACTGTTGTCTTGGAGTGACAGTCCAAGAGGCCAGAAATTCCATTCTAGCACAAATCAGTTAGTTGTGGAACTTGATGCAGCATTTCTTATAGGAGATGACGTGTTCTCCACGTGACTCTTTATTATGTTTATTCCAAATAGATCAAAGTGATCTTTGGTGCATGCAAACTTACCAAATTAACTACCGTAATGATACAGATACTATAGGCTATGAGATTCTGTATGAATTTACTGTTAACTAAGAAGATTTTGAGGTGTCTTGAGTCCTAAATTCAACAACTATATTCATTAATTTGTTTATGTTGCTTAATTCACTGTAATTTTACTTCATCATCATTAGAAATTTCCTGTAGTTTTATTCTGTGCTTAAAACAATTCTGTATGTGCCTTTTCAGGTCCTCAGCAGTGTTGCTCTATTGTCATTTAAGGTTGCAAGGGCTCCAAAGGACACAGAACATCCATATGGTCACTCTTGATTTGTACCTACATGCTACTCCATGAATCTCAAGATATGCATGTCTTGCTTGTTAACATAAGCAATATTACTATATAGATTATTATCCAGAAAACGATATCACCTTAGTTGAGATAATGAATTGCTTTTGGTGCTTTAAATCTGTTATTTATTTTTTTCTGATTTTGAAAGAAATGAAAAGAGTTTTGATAATTATGTGCAACACAAGACACCGACTATCTTTTTGTAATGATCAGGGATCAAGGGATTGATGAAGTTAAATTTTTTTGATCAGTATTGATGAAGTTAAATCAAGAAATGAAGAATCCTAAATCATAAGAGAAGATAAAAAACTATGAGAGAGATAATTAGGAGGGGATAGACTAGAAGAGTGACACCTTTCTTCTTGAACAAGAATTGGATTCACTGTATATAGTGAAATAAATTTGGATTTGTATGGAAAATTGCATATAGCTGGGATAAGTCTAGTTTGAGTTGAGTTCAGTTTGACTGCATAACTATGGATTGAAGTGGTTGTAGTCATGAGACCCTTTTTTGGGTATCATAGGATCCTTGTTGCTAGTTACTACATATGAATTTTCTTATTCACATAGGGAGCATGCATTACTTTCCAAAGATTAACCATTCTAACAATGTGGTATTGCAACACTCAAAGCAATGTTCTCTCTCAGTTTTTTAGAAAGTCTAAGGGGGCAAGACGTGTCATATTATGTTCTATATTGTATCATAATCTTTAGCTTTGATACTGACTTTATGTAGGACAGCTAAAGGGCAGCCAGTGCATGAGGCTCCCGCCAATGCAGGGTCTGGGGAGGGGCAGATGCGCGCAGCCTTACCCCTGCACATGCAGAGAGGCTGCTTTGAAGATTTGAACCCTGGTCACCTAGGTTGCAATGGTCACCCTGGTAGGACAGCTCAAAGATATAATTCTAAGGAAGCAAGCTTAGGATTTAGGATTAGGAGCCAAGAGAAACAATGAAGAAAAAAACATATCCAATGAGGCCTAAAGATAGATTGAGGATTGGATATTGATAATTAGGACCAGAATGAAGAAACTGCCATATCTGTTAATAATGGCAAGTAAAGAAAGGATTGTTATTTGGACACATCCCATTTTGACAAACTACAAAAACTTCTAATTATTTCTCAAAAAATACTTGTTTTTGAAACAGATTTTCATTACAAATAGGGGATGTGTACTGATTATCAAATGGGATGTACCCAATGCAGCACCTGGAAGAAAAAAGTATACTGATAAAATTGAAAAATAAGTAAAATCAAGAGAAAAAAAAGAGAGAAAACTAGAATTGAGAAACAGGATACAAGTTATGAGTAGATGAACTAAATTGAAACATAGAATGCTAATTGATAGGGAAAGGATGGAACCATAACACCAAGAAACTTTTTGAGAGTCAAGAACCATGACTTGTGGAATTGTTATGGTTCTAAATAGGTGTGTAAACGGTATCAAACTATCCGATTTCGAATTCAATATCTGATGTAAATGAATCGAATTCGGATAATCCACTTAATCGAAAAGTTGAATTTGAATAAATTTTTCTCATCGATTAATTTATCCAATTGAATTTGAATCTATACTGTTTTGATTTGATTAAATATAAGTATAATATATATTGATACATTACAATATAATATAATTATAAATTATCAAGCACCTTTTAAGTGTTTTCTACTCTTTTTCCTTTTTACAAAAAGTAATTGTCCTATTTAACATAAAAGACAAAACACAATTGATGGACAAGACTTATACTTTTTTTCTATTCATTGAGATCATAACTCATTAACCTACCCTCTTTCTCTATCTCTCTCACTTCTGGTCTCCCTCCGTCTATCTCCCTTGTTTCCCTCCCTTTTCTTAGTCCTTCCATTTCTTCTTCCATCTGTTCTACAACTCTCCTTTTACTCTACCCTGCAACTCTTGTTTTCCCTCCCAGTTTCTATCCTTCTCCAGTTCTCCTCTATATTCTAATCCATTAATCCCTCTCTGCTTCATCATCCTCATTTTCCTCCCTCTTTTTATTTCTTCTCCCCCATATTCTAACATGTAGCTCTGCAATTTCTTTCATGGTAAAAAATTTAGCATGGTGAGAAGGGAGAGAAGACTGGGTGTTTTCGTCATATACAAAAGGGCTTCATGGTGTTTTGACTTCTGACATTCAAACCTTGGCTTTTGTCGGCTGTAGCCATCCAAACTCTTTACTTTGTCCTTGTTCTTTCTCTATGTCCCTTATTTGTTCTAGATTTTTTAGGATTTTTCTCTTTTCTTCTTGTTCTAGTTTTTTTGTTTTTGAATTTTTTTCTTTATTGTTCGCAAGTTGCAACGTTGAGGGATTTCTTAGGGCTTTTATTTCAATGTTTAAAGTTTATAAACCAGTCAAGTTCGAATCGATTTGATTATTTGATTCTTTAATTGATTTTGAATTCAATTTGCAATTTTAAATATCCAACGGATATTGAATCGAATTCAAATCATCCACTCTTTGATCAGAGTTGAATACGAATGTATCTTGATTTTATTCAAATTCGATCCGTTTACAGGCCTAGTTCTAAATGTTAAAGTTCTTGGCTTGATGTGTTCCAACAGTCTTAAGACTTTTGGTATATTGGTCAAACATGTAACAAATGTTATTAGAGCCTACCACGACATCTCAAGTTCAAATCATGGAGAGGGCTACCTAGAGTAGAGTGAAAGCTGTCACAGAAAGGGCTACTTGGAGTAGAGTAAAAACTGTCATGGAAAGGGCTACTTGGTGCCAAGTGAAATCAACCAAAAAGGAAAGGGCTACCTGCTGCCGGGGTGTGAGTCATTGTGAAAAGGGTTGCCTACTGCCAGAGTGAGAGTGTTGTGGAGAGGGCTACCTATGACTAGCATGAGAGTTTCCCAAAGTGAAGCTGTCGAGACTCGAGATGTTGACTGCGGAAGCGTGGTGGTATGTTATGGTCCTAAATGTTAAAGTGCTTGGTTTGAACAAGACAATAAGAGAAGAATGATTTGAACTTCAGGACTTTTCCATTTCTTCAAGTTGGTATTTGTGTGAATCCATGATCTCAAATATGATTTGAGCTTGAGAGCTATAACTGAACTCACACATCTGAGGCCTCATGCAACTGCTTGGTGTGAGGTGGCTTCCTTGAGAAAATGTAAGTGGGGTGCCTTGCAGTGAAACTTGTTGATATTGGTGTTGAGTTGGGCTTTGAATTGCTTATGGGCCTATCATCCCCTCCCTCTATGAGATGGACCTTGTCTGCAAGGTCAAAGTGAGGGAAATCCTACTGGAGTTTAGTGACTCCTAGGTAGCACCCTCCTCCGATAAAGAAAACCAGACAACCAAGGCCTCCATGGTAACTCTGCCCCCCTTTTAACCCATTAAAAGTCAATAGTCTTCTTTGGTTTGAACTATGAGCTTGCCTTCATCATTGGAGATGGGAGGGTCTAGTCTCACTGCTTGGTTAGAGGATACACTCTTCTTTAGTATGGAGACATGAAAGGAGCAAGGAATATCTTATCCCGGCCAGAAAGAAGTTGGTAAGAGGTGAATAACTGTGAATCACTGGTCATATGGTGAGAAACACTAGAATTAATTATGGGGTTTTATGAGTACTTGAGGAAGAAGCATGATGTGTAGTGGCACGAATACCTGAGTGAGACAATCTTTGAAGGAGCTGGACTCCAAGTGACTAGGGGTGAGCAAAAAAAAAAAAAAACAAAAAACCGAACCAACCGAAAAAACTGACCAAAACCGAACCGGTCGGTTTGGTTTTGGTTTGATATTCTTAAAAAATCGACAGTTTCGATTTGGTTCCGGTTAACCATTTATAAAAACTGGCGGTTAAATGAACCGACCGATATATATAATAATATATTTATATAATACTATATTATATTTTTTATTTTTCAAAAAGACTCGGCAGTCTGAGTCTTTGAGAGGCTTTCAATTTCAGCCCCTCTTCGGCAGTCTGCTAGAGTGCTAGACTGCCACTCTGCGGCTCTGCTAGACTGCCATTGCCAGTCTCACTCTCTTCGAAAACCTCAGTTTGCTACTAGACTCTCTTCGAAACTCGGAACCACTCAAGAGTAAGCCTTTTTCTCTTCTCAGCTTCTCTCACTCTCTGTCTCTTCTAAGTCTCTCTAGTCTCTCCCTTCTCTTCTCACTTTCTCAGTCTCTCTAGTCTCTCCGTTCGGCGCTCTCTTCTCAGTCTCTCTAGTCTCTTTGTTCGGCGTTCTCTTCTTAGTCTCTCTAGTCTCTCTGTTCTCTTCTCAGATTGTCGCGTGGCCCGCACCAACCACCAGCACCAAGCGGCAATGCCGGTCGCCGCCTCGCCGGCAAGCAAGCACCAACGCCATTCAATGTTGTTGGTAGTGTTGAAGGCTTGAAGCATCTGTCGACTGCCGGTGGTCAGTGGTTTTGAAGCATCTGGGATCCTTCTCTCTCTCTCACCTCTCCTCTCTGCGGCTCCGCCAACAACCACTAGCACCATCCAGTCCGGCACAACAGCAACCACCGACAATATTAGGTTTTTTTTTTTTAAATATTTTAAGTGCATAAAAAAATCGAAAAACTGAATCACAGTTAACCAGTCCACCAGTTAACCGGTTAACTGGTGAACCGATTGCATCGGTTCGGTTTCGGTTTTGAATATTTAAAAAACCGACCAGGTCGGTTCAATTTGAAAAATACCCCACGGTTCAGTTAACCGAACCATGAGCACCCCTACAAGTGATTGTTGATTTGACCATACTTATCATATTCAGCCCTAGCTGCTGTAAGCTGTTCTCCCACTAACTTCTCTCCACTCTGTCCTTGTTCACCTTGTAAGAGGTAGCTATATTTTCATTTCCACCTTTTCTAGTTTCAACCTTTTTCCCACCATTTTCTTTCTTGAATCTGGTAGAAACAAGCTCTAGGTGCAGTTTCAACATGTGTCTTTAGTGTGTTTAGGCTTCTTGCAGTATTCATAGATAACATCTTTCTTCCAGTGCTAACCTTTGGCTTCATCCCCGCATTAGCATAGTGATCAACCTGTGGCTCAACAGACTGAACTTGTCTTTTGCTCTCCTCATTGCTCACCATAGCATATGCCTGAGACAAAGTCACCTCATCCTTTGCTAAAACATTCTACCTCACAATATCATACTCCAAGTTGAATCCAGTGAGGAACTCAAAGACCCGATTTCTTTGCACCAACCTCCTATATGTTTCTGCATCTTTTGTGCAATCCCAAACAATAGTTTCCATCACATCAATCTCTTGCCAAAGAGATTTCAGCATAGAGAATTAGACTGCTAAGGGCTTCTCCCCCTGTCTAAGATTATTCACATCATGCTTCAATTTGTAGGCCCGAGCAACATTAAGCTTTTGGGAATAGGTCTCTGTGACACTATCCCACACTTCTTTTGCAATTTCCATCTACAGGCAATGCTGACTAATGTGTGGTTGCATAGAATTCACTAACCAACCCACTACTGTGTAGTTTTCCTGCATCCACCTTTCATAGGTAGAATCATCCTCCTCCGGTTTCTTCTTGCTCCCGGTAATATAACCCCATTTTCCTCTACTACACACCTTTCATAGCTTGGTATTAATAGATTGAGACCAAGCTAAATAATTGGTCCCATCTAGCTTCATAGTAGTCAGCCCCAAAAAGATTCTCCATTGACCCCCCATGTCCAAACCCGGAATTTGTGGAATATTTGGTCTCTCCTCCAGTTTGCTCCATTAAGTAAACGGATGCAAATGAAAATCAAATTAGGGCTTTACTAGGCTAGATTTACTGTTCTAAGCAAAGGACAACCTCTAAACCTCCAAAATTAGGGTTTCATAGGGTCTTGCGGGATTGGAAGAAAGAAAGAAACTTCAACCACCCCTTCCAGAGGTTCCAGAATTCAATCCAACCAAAATCGCCCCTAATAGAAATCAAAAGGCTTACCTCTGATCCCCAAGYGCYTGGTTCAAAYTGTCTYTACGACYTGTAACAAGGTTTCTCCAGTTATCTAGGGTTTTCGGGAAAAATCTCCAAGAACCTGCCCTGAGCTTCAACTAAGGATGAAAAACCTCCACAAAACTCTCCGAAAACCTTCCTAACTAGGCTGCATAAGTAGCTGATTGATAAACCAATCAGTTCTCCATGCACACTATGTATAGGCAAAGAAAGGAGAAAAAAGTCGAAAGTGAGAACCCTCTCTAGTACTAAGTTGAAAATTACACCTACAGTAATTCAGATAATGCAAGAAAAGAAGAAAAGAGAGAAAGAGAAAGCAGAAGAAAAGAAGTTTCAGCAATAGGTTGTGGAAGAAGAAAAGAAGGGAAGAGAGAAAAGAAGGGAAGAAAGAAAGGAAGAATTCAAACCTCTCTCCCTGGCCCCCTTTCATCACTTTTATTAATAATTCTAAGTTTGAGTACAATTACTTGGATGCCCTTAATGGGGCGGCCAACACTAAAGAGATAATTAAAAAAAATAAAAAAGGCCCATAACTAAGAAACATAACTTTTAAACACCACTTAAAAGAAATAAAGAACACTGGGGCCCATTCGGCCCATTCTCACTACAATAATAAAATAATAAAACAAAAGTTTTTTAACTTTAAAACTTTTTAGGGGTGTTATTTGGGCTTCCTAATTGGATTAAGCCCAGTGGAATCATAGAATGGCCAAAAGTCCCCAAACCGTATTAGAAACCGCACCAAACCGTAATAAAATAGTTTGGTCTGGTTCGGTTTTCATGCCAAAATGGTTTGGTTTGGTCTGGGAATTTCTCAAACCGTAATATATTGGTTTGGTCTGAGATCTTCTCCAAACCGCACCGAACTGGACTGTGAATATGTTAGGAACTGCCTAACTCAGGGACTCTTTCGAGGGAGCCTGCCTCCAGAATGAGAGAGAGAGAGGTTGTATTCCCAATTCAATAATCGATTCTGTTATAACACTGCTGTTACAATTCTGTTAT
>NW_010729132.1:281730-329641 GCF_000365185.1 Nelumbo nucifera | reverse complement strand
CTAGTTTGTTATTTAGTTTGTTCTAGTGGTTGGCTGTTAATTCTGTTGTACCAGCCTCTCCACTTGTCCAGTCCACTTGTCTAGTTTGTTATTTAGTTTGTTCTAGTGGTTGGCTGTTAGTTATATTCTTTAAAGGCTGACGTGGCCTTTTCTTGTACACTTATATTCCCTTTATTTGTGTCTCAACAGAATACCCCTACCTGCCAGTTTTTTTGAGGTCATTTTGTTTTGTACAATTACTCATTGTACACAAGACCAGTTATTAATACAATCATATTTTACCTTCTTTCAAAAAAAAAAAACACCCCTACTGGCCAATAGGTGGGGTTTTAAGTAATGGTCCACTAGTCCAACCAAGAAAAAAAGGTTCATATGCGTACCTACCTATCAATACTGCCACATGGATGAAATCCAGCCCAAAAGAAAGAGAACACACCACTATTAATCGATTAGAGATTTCTGTTCACACCTGTCCACAACCAGCCCTCTTCGTGTCATTGAGTAGAGGGTTTCTAGCAAACCACCACAGCAACTGGAAGCATATTTACCTCCAAGAAGGAAAAACGACCACTCCTTTTTGGTCCCTTATTGATCCTCCAATTTGTTTAGAAGTTACTTCAAAGAGAAGTTCTGATATGGCGATCTCAGGAGGACCAAGGGAGAGAAAAGAAAACTGAGTTCTAAACTGATTTCCTAGGGCTCTGATACCATGTGAATAATTCGATTAACCTTAGTTCAGAAGAAGAAGAAGAAGAAGAGAGAGAGAGAGAGGGTTTGGTGTGAGAAGAAGAAAAGTCCCCTCTCTCAGCCGACCCACTTTGTATTTATACTCTTTGTATTAGATTACAAAAGACAGAGTTGCCCCTCATTAAGTATGGGACACACAACTTAAACCCAGACAAAATAGATCTTAACCTTAATTAGATAGACAAAAGACTTAAATACCCTTGTACTGTCGATTCTAACAAAGCTCAAGTGGTAGGCATCTTGATTTGGTGCTTTGATACCAAAAATGTTAGGTTACTGCCTAACTCAGGGTTCTCTTTGAGGGAGAAGTGGAGAACCAGCCTCCTCAAAACAGGTGAAAAGAAGAACAAGAGAAGAAGAGAAGGATGAGTTGAACTTCAGGGTTGTTCCATTTCTCCTTCAGGTTGGTATTTATGTGAATGTGAATCCATGATCCCAGATATGATCTGAACCTGAGAGCTTTAACAGAATTCATGCATCTGAGACCTCATGTAACTGCCGGGTGTGATGTGGGTTCCTTGGGAAAATATAAGTGGGTCACCCTGCAGCTGGGCTTGCCAGTGCCAGTGCTGTGTTGGGCTTCAAACTGCTTGTGGGCCTATGAGTGGAGTTAGCACTACACAAAAGAAATGACAAAGACAAAGTCTTTGTTTTAAACTCTTTTCCTCTAAAATCATATTATGGATCTTATACAAATTTATCTTTTTTTTTGATATAAGGATGTCTAAAACTCCTAACTTCTAATATCATATTTATATAAGAAAACTAAAGAAACACCATAAAACTTCTTAAAAGCTTTTAAATAAAGACTTTTTTTTTCTCAGTCTCGTACAATTTTTTTAAGGTAAATAAAATTTCATTAATAAGTACAGAGATGTACAAAGGAGGCTCTATCTGGGAAGAAAGAAACTCACGTATCTTCTCAGAAAAGGAAAGAACCATTGAGAATGTAATGGAGCTGATACACTTAAGGGTGGTTCACTGGCTGAAATCTCTGAACCTATTCACAGTTTTCTCCTTGGATGACTTGCTGAGAAATTGGTTAGAGATAGCTAATTCTGCCTAGATTAATACGGTTTTCTTCTCCCTCTTGGACCTCTCCCCCCTGGATTCATGAAGCTGAATTTTGATGGCAGTAGTTTAAGGAACCCAGGGCTCTCTGGTATAGGGGGAGTGTTCAGGAATGAAGAAGGGCTTATTATAGCCATGTTCTCAGGCCCTATTGGAGAAGGAGATTCTCTTAGGGCTGAGATCCTTGCGGCTCTGGAAGGTGCCCAAAGAGTAAGGGAGTTGAACCTAAGAAAAGTGGTTTTGAAGGTGACTCAGAGGTGGTGGTGACTGGTGAGATGGCTAAAGGAAGATAACTCTGCTATCTGGAACTACAGCAGTGAAAAGAAAAAATTTAAGTGGTTGACTAGGGACATTGAGGTGAAATACAGTTGGGTAAAGAGAACTGCTAACTTGTTGATGGGTTAGCCAAGCAAGGGGTGAATAGGGGATCTTTCTTTTGGGCTCATTTCTAATTTTGTATCTTTTGTTTTGCTAAATTGGGGGAGTTAAGAAAGTTTACCTCCCCCTCTCTTGTAATTAAAGTTTCTTATTCTTAATAAATTCTGTCACTACTGATAAAAAAAAAGATGTACAGAGGAGGCTAACAGCCATTAGCCATATAAATACTTTACATTTTACCTCCCTGTACACCCAAAACTGTGTGCTAGTTACATGTAAAACCTTTCCTTTTAAAAGACAAGACAAGTCTTTAAGAGCCAGGACCCAGTTAGCAGGAAAGGTACCAACATCATATAATAAAAACATACACACAGAGAAAAAAAAAACTTTTTTCTAATGTTAGATGGGGTAGGAAACCATGAGGGTACTGCTGTTAACAGAATAAGGTAACTAGTGTCTGAGAAAGGTTACTGGTTATAAGGAATATAGAGAACATACTATCAGTTAAGGAATGAAAAGAGAACGTGGTTCAGATCTGAGGTAAATGCAACAAACTACTATCATGATCTTGGACCAACACAGGGTGATCTATGGGTGGAAAGCAAGGTAGAAGGGGAAAGTATTGCAAGGAAAGGACTGTGCTTAGTAACAAGAAAACTCAGGTTAGGGGTTTCTTTTCAAGCTGTAATTTAAGAAATTTCAAGTGTGGACTTCATCTATGTTAACCAAGAAAGAAACTCAAACAGCAGTAGAGAGGACTTAATGAGGAGAATAAGAAGTTGGTAGGTAGATATAAGACAAAGAAGAACATCGGCACAAGCAAGGCTTTGGCACTGGGTATAAAGGAATAAGTTAATTATTGACTGGAAAAAATCCAATGTAGAATCTGTGATAATACAGGTAGAAAGGCACATGATCAGATGGGCTAGTCTTTGGCAAGATATTGTTGGCTTTAAGCCAAAAGATCTCAGTAGTCACTGGAGTCAAATCATTTGGGACAATGGGTTTATTTTGAAAAAAAAAAGATTGTAATACAAAAGATTCATACTTACCTTTTGAAAAAAAGATTGTAAAATGACATTATTATAAATCAATTTTCAATTTAGAGATCCATAAAAGGGGTTTGGGGAAAACCACAACGGAAATGGAAAAATGTATTCATCTGGTATTTGTCATAAAAGCCTGCAATTAACACACAAAAACAGACATTCTCACTCTTGTATCTTTTTTTTCAAATTCAACACAGCAGGGTCTTTATGCCTTTGTTTTTTCCTCTGTTCTTTGATTTATCCCGCACAAGGCAGGCGCCCATTCACCCAAGTGAGAAGGCACTCTCCTGTTGCCTAGCCTTGCCTTGGGGCTTGAAAATCTAGACCAAGATTTTTTTTTTAATAATCCCCAAACTTTACTCCTGGTGGAAGGACATCCACCATAGGTTTTATTAGAGTCCAATCAAAGAGAACCTATTGGGGGGGATGTGGATGTAGAAGTCTTACCCCTCTGAGAACATACACAAAAGATCATCCATTCATAAAATTGCAATACAATAACCCGAATAGTCTTACAAAACCAAGAAGATGAAACCAAACCCACTTGGATTTCCCTTAAAATACATTTTCACTGTTGAAGGAAGATCCTCACTAGGTCGGAAAGTCCAGCTATTCTCTGTATCAGATGAATAATTATCCAAGGCATCAGCCACTTGGTTAATTCCCTGTAAGCATGGCATATTGCTCTAGCCACCCTTTCCCTTCAGCTCGCTTATTTCATCCAAAAAATGCCAGAGACACCAAGGGACAGACATTTGCACCATTCACCATTTTTATAAGAACCTCCAAATCCATCTCAACCCAAATGTCTTATAAACCGAGTTCATCACATAGTCGTAGGTCATCAAGGAGGACCCTGGTCTCCACCTTTGTGTTTGAGACTTCCCCATAAAAGCTAGCGAAAGCCAATGAAGGATTTACATTCTGGTCTCTAATTACACCTCCACCACTTTCCAAACCTGACTCTCCACAAGTCGCTCCATCTGTATTCAATTTGAAGCCACCACTTATGGGTTTAACCACTTAACCACCATCAATTTTCTCTGTTGAATCGGTGCCTCTTCTAAACCCAATGCTGCAAGCTTACCTTATGAATAAAAGAGGGGGGGGGGATGTGCATCCTTTGCTCTGTTAATGGTGAATCCTTACCCCTTTTATTGATCCATTGCCCCTTTATCCTTTTTGTTTGGGAATCTCTATGCTCTCTCTTTGGTTGCAGGTGGAGTGCTCCCCAAGACGTAGTAAGCCTCTTCGATCCAAACTTTCTAAGGCATGTGGAAGTCGGCAAGGGCAGTGATGGTGTGGACAATATGGGAGGAAAAGAATGCAAGAATCTCCAATGGGAAGCATAGGCCAAAAGAGACTATTGTGGAGGCCATAAAGATAAAAGTTGCTCATTGGGTAAAATCACTCCAGCTCTTTCAAAATATCTCAATTACTGATATTGTAAGAGCCTGGAATGAAGTAGCACACACTACTGAGAAGAACGAAAGAAAAGTGATGGAATGGAAGCCCCCAGGCCCCAACAAGTTAAAGCTGAACTTTGATGGGAGCTCTATAGGAAACCCGGGTATGGGCCATATGGCAGGCATTGGTGGTGTGATCGGAGATTCCTCAAGAAAAGTATTGGTTTTGTACTCAGGACCTTTAGGGGAAGGAGACTCCTTAAAAGCTGAACTGTTAGCCCTGCTGCAAGGGCTAAAGATTGCCAAGCAAGCTGATCTTAAGAACTTGGAGATAGAAGGGGACTAAAAAACAGTGATATCTTGGACCAATTCAAGCAGTAATGTTCCTTGGAACTACAGGCTTCCAGTAAGGGAGATAGTAAGCATAGCAAGGGAACTTAATGCCTCATTCACATGGGTCAGGAGAAGTGCAAATGGAATGGCTGACTCTCTAGCTAAACAGGGTGTTCAAAGGCAACGGCTTTTTTGGGCTTTAATGTAACATTTTCTGTTGAACGGTCTGCACTCTTGCTGATGTAACTCTATTGTAACTCTATTTTCATTATTTTAATTGAATAGAATTCTCACTTTGCTGATCAAAAATAAAAAAAAAAGAGGGGGGGGGGGGTTGGGCTTGGTAACACCATAAGGAGTCTCAGATTGCAAGGTTACCTTGAATAAAAGAAGGGGGCATCGAGCTTGGTAACACCAAGAATTTGCCTTTTGGATCTTCCTTCCAAATGATCTTGTCCCTCCAATGGGCCAGCAAGGGAGCTCTTCTCAACTTTTATAGGAAGGACACATTTGCTGACCTCCCTACTTGCTAGTTCCTTCAAAAATATTAGGCTCAAACTAATGTATCCCCTAGAATGGCCAAAGGTTGGGCCTCAACCACTGACTCATTATAAATCACATACAAGTTTCTAAAAACATCATTTCTGAAACCAGTTCCTACTATCATAGAAATAATAAAGCTCTAAAATCCAAATAATCCAAAAGTAGTAATTCTTGTCACATATGCTTTCGATATTTTTCTGTTAACTCTTTCAAATCATATAGCATGGGATCTTAGGTTCATTGAATAGGTGACATAATCATCTTTAGATAACATCCAAATCAGTGCATTTGAGCATGCATTGACATGAAAACTATAGGCCAAAAGCAGAATAATAGATTTTAATTGGTGTTCTCTCTTCTCTTTTCACAGGGCACGGTAAATTTGAGACTCTTGGAGCTCTTGGAATTTCTTGTATGCTTTTGGCAACAGCAGGAGGTATTGCATGGCATGCTTTAGATATTTTGCAGGTAATTTTTTTTCTTCCTTTATTTTTTTTCAAAGCAACCATTAGACAATAATAGTTAACTGAACACCTTTTTTTATTCATTCTGGTTCCCATTCCTCACATCTTTAAGAAATTATCAGGAATTTAAGTTTCATCAATTACCATTAATATTGGCAAATTAATACATCTAAAATGTGCTGGATTTTGATCAATTACCATTTCTTTTCAATGGTAATGTCTTAATCTAGGATGCAATACCATTTACATGGTCTGGAACTCCATAACTTGCCTTGTGTCCCATGCTTAGATGATCAGGACCCACCACTTAATGGATCCTGCCATAGATGTTAACTGGACCAAAATCAGCTAAAAATGACTCCAAAAGTATGTATTACAGGGATAGATAGGATGGTTGAAAGTAATCTAACCATGCTGGTTTTTGGTGCAGACCCCCTCTCTAGGTGGGACCCACATAATGGTGGGCCTTTTTTTTTCCTGAAAAAGTAAGGTATTGTATGGGCTTCATCTTAATACCCAAAATGTGGCAAGTATTATATGGGCCTTAGAACCAAGATTGTCTATTTCTGAATATCAATATAATTAAACTTCACTCCCACCTTCCAAAAAGAAAAGGGAAATTTCCAAAATTTGTCCACCTTTGCTTTTTCTTTTTTTTAGAACTCCTCCTTTCATCATCTGCAGGGATTGTTGTTGACTCCAGAAGTAGTCAGTCATTCATCAGGTCATGGTCATGGACATGGTGGACATCACCATGGAATCGACATGGATCATCCTATCTTGGCTCTAAACATGACTATTATATCTGTCTCTGTTAAAGAAGGGTATGAACTTGTTTTGGACTGCTTATTCAAAATGTAAACTATGTGCGTAGAAATGCAAGGCCAGGTTATCATCTTTCTGTCTCAAATAACTGTTTGCCAATTTAACTGAATTTGATGCTTGCTCTTTACTGAGATGGATAAACAGCTGCAAGCCTGTGATTATTCATTGACCATAGATTTATTATTAGTTTCATGTAGATGAAGTTGAGTTTTTATTATATAAAATCTAATTTTTTTTATACATTAGTACGAGAGAAGACATATTTGGGGGTATTTTTACTGTGGAATTTATAATTACTAAGTTATGTTCCATACCAGCAATAATTCTTAACATTTAGTTCATATTCAAGGTATGAACAAGCCTAATGCCTTATGAATGAGTGTAGTTTCAGATATTCATGAAAAATTGGATTTTTTTCCCTTGAACTGTTTTTTCAAATGTTATTTAATTTAGTCTCATCTTGCTACATTGTCCTCCTACCCCCTATAGACTTTACTGGATTACAAAAAGAGCTGGAGAAAAGGAAGGAAGTGGACTAATGAAAGCAAATGCATGGCATCATCGTGTAGATGCTTTTTCATCATTAGTTGCTCTTATTGGTGTTGGTAAGAATCTTCACTTTAGTTTAGTTAATGAGGTTGTTTAGTTACATCTGAAGCTCACTCTACCTTTAATTGAGTGAAAAGGAAAGTTGTGCATTTTTAGGAAGCTTCCATGGTTCACCATTGGTAACTGACACTTAGCTTTCAAATACTAGGGGACACATTGAGGCTATTATTATTTTGAAGAAGTTATAGCTTATGTTATTAGATTATCAAGTTAGAAGTTATCGATATCAGAATCTTTAGCTTATGATACTGCATCTATGAAGTAGAATCCCCATTTTAGCTTTTAATTGTTAAAGCAAAACACTTTTGTAGATGTCAACCAATTAGTACCAGTTCAGGAAGTTCCACAACTGCTTCTTAATGCTTTCCTAAGCCTGTTGAGAATCTCTTGTATTTTTACCTATTACATCTTTTACATGAATTTGTAAGAAATAAATCAGAGAACCAGTATCTATCAAATAATTCCATTTGAAAAAGGCAAATGGCTCAAGTTGATAAAATAATAAAAACCTACAAAAATAAAGAATCCTTAACATGCTATAATCTGTCCACAAATTAACTGCAACTTGCTCAGTTCATGCTTGAATTATGTAATTTTTGGGTTGTTGTATAAGTAATTGGATAATCTAACTTTCTAGTGAAGGTGAAACCAAATTAAAGTCAAATTAATTGAGCACGTTTAAACATCTCAAATTTAAATCATAAGTAGAGAGAGGTGGACCTCAGGCATTTCTTATGTTTCCAATTGAGTTCCAAGTCATTGACCTATGATTTAGAATATCAGTTAGTTTGCCTCTTAGGACTAAAATACTGTCTCTTTTGTTCGACTAAATCACTTGAAGAGTTGATAAAGTGTGATGTTGTCCAACATTATTAATTGGTGCAGAAATACAGGAGAATGGTAAATTTGAGTAGCTTCCCATAGTTCTCATTCCCACTGTTGGAAATTCACTTATTTTCATTCATGTATACATATCATAAATGAGGATATATGGACGAATCTGATTGCAATGATATTTTCATTTTTTATCAGTAATAATAAGAAATGGCTGCACTAATATTTTCTTCTTGGTTGAATTTTAATAATATGCACTCTTCAAACAGTATGTATGATAGAACTGTTTTTCCGGTAGTGGTAGATGAAATGTGTAACACACTATTTCCTTTGATAAGATGTTGCTATTAACTTAACTGTATTGCTAGCTTCTATTGAGGTATATGCTCAAAAAATTTAGAGGATCTTATAAATTTGATTGCTTCCTGATAGAATATTTTAATGGAAAGCCATCTATTGCGTTTTAGGCCTTGAAAATACTAATAGAAAATTGGATCTTTTGACTGCAGGAGGTTCTGTTCTTGGAGTAAAATTTTTAGATCCGCTTGCAGGACTTGTTCTTTCAGGCATGATTCTAAAGGCTGGAGTTGAAACAGGTTATCAGAGGTACATTGTTTTCCTTTCTTTTTTATGTTTTTAAGTTTGGAAAATGTGATAGACTGTCAACAGCCCCATCCACACTTCTAGACCCCTCTTAATTTTCTGCATTTTTTGAATTTTAAAAGATAAAAGTAACCAGAAGGCATTAATAATTCAATTGTCATTTATTAAAACGTCTTTTAATTATCTCTTCATTTAATTTAGTATTAATTTAATGTACTCATCAATCATATTACTATTTTTTGTATAAAAAAATAAATAAATCAATATTAAAATGTTCTATATTATAATTAATTATCTCAAAATTTATTTTTATATTAATCTAATAACCTATGAAAGGATTTTTGGATGTCTATAAAAATGTATAAACTATTGAAGTAGCCCATATTTTTCAAATTCTAATATTACATACAGTAAAACAATTAATTCAAAGAACTGATAAAAACAATTAATTCAAAGAAATAATTAACATATCATTAATCTGTACAGCATATAAAAAAGGATTGGGCCCATGCTAGCAATTCAACTGTCTTTGCCCGTGGTGGATCAACAGCTAAACCATCTGGGCCCATGACATTATAAATCATATAATAATAATAAAAATATAAAACAGATAAACGTGCAAAAAACAACACAAAATATGGGCATGTCGTTAAGGCTGTAACAGGTCAGAATTGGATCTGATCGAGCCATATCTGAATCTTATGCAAAAACTGATATATTGGATTTATTATGTTTAAAATAGAGACAAAATTGTAGAATTGAATTAGTTTTTAACTTGTACATTTTATTAATTATAAACTTTATGTAGTTATAAATGATAAATTTACATAAAAATTAACCATGTCTATTGTATTATATATTCATCATACTAAACAAAAATAAGTATAGTAAATGAATATTTTGTTGTTAATGATGGAGTGGCTTAACACAAAAAAAATACAAAAAAAAAGGGACTTAATGTCTAACCTATGACCCATTGACCAAGGTCAAAAGGTTCGATGGTTCAACTAGATGGATCATTAGGTCAATATTTGGGTTCATTTCTTTGGGGTTACCTCTATGTGTGCTTATCTCTGCATCAGTTGATGGGGGAAAACATGGTTATTTGTGTCTGATGTCTAGGCCTAATTATTTTTAAATTTTGAGAAGAAGGTTATGAATTATCAACTGGGAGCTCCTCTTGAAATAAATTAGTATTTTCTTTCTAAAAATAAAAAAAAGCTAGGGTATGTCATAGGGCTTCTTCATTGTCAATTTATTTAACAAAGCCCATGGTGTGGGCCTTGCCTAACATTACTTTAAATTTAAGTGTTCAATTTATGAGTAGATAAGTATTATGTAAATAATTTGTTTTAGTGGAATCCTTATTATTAAAATCCATTCTTCTTTTGAGTTTATCATTGTAGATGACTCTTCTTATTTTCCTTTAGAAAATATTTTTAATTATATAGTTGGTATTTTGATGTTTTAAACTCTTATTGAAGGATAAACAATATAATATCATAAAAGGAACATCCATATTTAAATCACAAGATTTATATTAAAGAAACATAATATAATAATATTTATGGCATTTGAGGAATGATTTCAGAAGATTCAAATGGCTGTCACAGAACATGTCAATCCGAGTGAGATGGGTGAGGGGAACTGCCAACAGTTTGGCAGATAGCTTAGCTAAGCAAGGGGTGCATAGAGCACATATTTTGGGCTCAAATGTAATATTGAATTGGGACAAGCTTCTAAAAGCTGTTTTTTTCACAACTTCTTGTTGTAATCCTGTTTTCTTCTAATTAATGAAATCTTTTTTTTTTTTTTTTGTGTTGCTGATTAAAAAAAATATCAGGAGAGTGTATTATATAATAATTTTTTAAATCCTTAAGTAAACACACACACACACACACACACACACTATATATATATATATATATATAGATTTGGGATGTCATAGGGCTCCTTATTTCATAATATAATAATAATTACGACTAAATATCAAGAGAATATTATATAATAATTTTTTTTAAATTCTTAAGTAAACGCGCATAGGTCACAGGCACACTACAAACTACACACACATATGCATGTATGCATGCATACACACATGTACGTGTGTATGCATGCATACACACATGTACGTGTGTGTATGCATGCATGTATGTTATGTTGCTGCCCTCAGACTAGAACCTGCATTCTCACGCTTGCCAGCCTGAGATTTTACCATACACCAAGTAATAGCGCCTAAACTTGTGGATATGGGTGTGACTTAAGTAAATACACACATATGTATGCATGCGCGTGCATCTTGTATGTGGCACACATGCATTTTGTGTTAAAGCAAATTTCTTAGACATGAAGGCTTCTCCATCAAACATGTGGGTAGATTAAAGGCCATCACTCAATGTTGGTCCCAACCACTTGGGGTCTTGGGAGGGTAGTAGACTGGATTTGGTCCTAACCTTTGGCATTTTTTTTTTTTGCACAAAGTGGCACTCTCAGATAAGAACTAGAATTCTCACGCTTTCTAGCCCGAGATTTTACCATTACACCAAGTAATGGCCCCTAAACATGTAGATAGATAGGGGTGCAACTTAAGTAATGGCCCGGTTTGGGTCGGGCTTTGTCTCTTTATTAATAGAATATACCCAGGCCCGAGCCCGAGCCCAAGCCCAAGCCCGACCCAACCAGTGGGCCTAGGTCTTGGGCCCGTGCCCAGCCCAGCCCTTAAATAAAGCCCGAAGCTCAGGCCCAAGCCCAAGCCCGGCCAGAAAATTGGAAAAAAGATCTCACTATATATATATATTTTTGATCAGTAGCAAGAAACTTTATTGATGATATGAAACTATGTGGAACTTTAGGTACAAAGGGGGGAGGTAAAATGTCTTAACTCCCCATCAACAAAATACATTGGAAGAAAGTCAAAAGTTAGCCCAAAATATAGATTCCCTATTCACCCCTTTCTTGGCTAACCCATCAGCAACTGAGTTAGCAGTCCTCTTCACCCAGCTGTAATGCAACACAATATCCCTATTAAGCCAGTTGAATTTTTTCTTCCCATTGTTATAACACCACAAACCGCTGTCTTCTTCCTTTAGCCACCTAATCACCACCTCCGACTCACCTTCAAGGACCAAACATCTGATGTTCAAATCTCTTGCTCTTTGGATACCTTTCAGGGCTGCAAGAATCTCAGCCCTAAGAGTCTCCTTCTCCAATTGGGCCTGAGAATATGGCAGTGATAACCATTGTCATTCCTGAACACTCCCCCAATCCCAGAAGGCCGAGGATTCCTTAAACAACTACCATCAAAATTCAGTTTTATAAACCCGGAGGGAGGAGGGGACCAAGAAGGGCTACGAGTCCTCTTACATAGGGCAGAGGAAGCTCTTTCCAATTTCTTACCAAATCAGCCACAGAATAACCGGAGAACAGCTCCATGGTTTTCAGCTAGTGGGCTACCCTTACAAGTATTAGATCTAACAATTCTTCCAGGGTTCTTTCCTTGTTTGAAAATATTTGCGAGTTTCTTTCTTCCCATAGGGACACCAACACACTGCTGCCATAATGCTTCTCCACATAATCTTCACTCTTTTCTTCAGCCATCTGAGAAATGAAGCAGAGAACAAGCTTTGGACACTCCTAGGGGGAGTCCAGATACACCCAAAGAGGGAAAAAACCCACTCCCATACTGTTTTTCCACCGAACAAGTATATCCATAAGGTGGTAACCAGTTTCCCCATCAGCTTTACAAAGAGTACACCTATTAGGAAGTAAACAAGAATTGGGTTTCTTTTTCTGAAGTAGGTTAATTGTGTTAATTCTTTCCAAGAAAGTTTCCCAACAAAAACTACCAACCTGAGGAGGAATGGGCTTGCTCCAAATTTCTTTAACTAGGAATGACAACCCAATAGGATAAGAAGGATGAGTTAATGTCTCAAAAAATGAAGCACAAGCGAAAATACCTAAGGAGGAAGGGGTCCAAAATCTGGTGTCCTCCTTATTAGGGTCCAAGAAAACATTTTCGAGGATGGCTAACAGAGACATGATGTATCCCAATCTGTATCCCTAATTGCCCTTCTCAGACCTAGGTTCTGCCCAAAACCAGAAGGAGAGTCTGAAGGGCTTAAGAAGGATGATATGGGTTCATTTTTCAAATCTGATAGAGCATACAAGGAGGGAAATTGGTGCATCAAAGGTGAGTCCCCAATCCAATGTTGTTCCCAAAATTTTATTCTATTACCGGAGTTAAGACCATACCTGATCTAAGGGGAGAAGACTGGAAGCAAATCATGAATGGCTTTCCAAGGAGAGGCAACTGTAGCCCTTGCCAAAATTCCCAGTTCCCAACTGTTGTCTTCCATCCCATGTATGCTAGCCACAATTTATCTCTTTCCAATGGATACCCTTCATAACCATTTCCCCAACAATGCCATGTTCCTTTTCCTAATATTCCCAATCCCAAGACCTCCTAGCTTTTTACATCTAGTTACCACAAGAAATCCCTCATTAATTTTTCCAAAATGTTAGCAACCTTTGTGGGGATCTTAAACACTGGTAGGAAGTAAACAGGTAGGTTAGCTAGGGTAGACCTAATCAAAGTGACTCTCCCCCCCCCCAAGGAAAGAAAGCCTTTTTTCAAATCTCTCCAACACCGGGAGAGATAAAGCCTTTTTTCACTATTACTTGAAAAAGATAAGAATAATAAAGAAAAAATATATTATATATTTTTTATTATATAAAATATATTTCTATTGTATAAATACATTATCAAGTTGGGCTCGAGATTTTTTGAGAAAGCCCGAGCCTGGCCCAAATAAAGATAAAGCTCGATGTTTTAGGCCCGAGCCTAAGCCCGCAGGCTTGATATCTTGTCCAAGCCCGACTTAGATCCCGGCCCGCTACCCGACCCTCGAACAGGTCTAGTCCCAACTTGAGCCCGACCTGATCCAACCTAAGTTTTTGTATGGGTTGGGCCTGGGTCGGAAAAATCAGGCATTACCTAAACTTGGGTTGAGTGCTTGGGTAGCCTGAGTATAACCTGAGCCCTACCCAACCCAACTCATGCCTGACCCAACTTGAGTCCACCAACAAATACATACATATATGTTTTATATTTATATAAAAAATATTTTTTTTTTCTAATTATATATGCACGTGTACATGTATAACATATGTATTTGTACATTTCTAAATGGATTTTGTATATATTTTCAATGAACTCTACTTTTTAAATTGGGCCATAAAGGAAATATAAAAATATATACATAAATTCTTTGATCTTTCAAACCTGACCAACCCACCCAAGCCCGACCCAACCTGATATTGTAAGGACTGATTTAATCCCAAAAGGTCGAACTTTGCTGGGTTAACAGGTGCAAAAATTGAATCTTTAATCAGTCCAAGAATGGAGAATTCGAAGTTCCCATGGAGAAATTATTTAATCCTAGGATCGATCTAGGATTAGACAATCAATTTTGATGTCCATATCAAAGTTGGAATTGTACCTGATGCAGATACCACAATTGCAGCTCCCGAAGTGGTGGTTCACTCCCAAAACTCAAGTTCAAATTGAGTCCAAAAACCGAAGATGGCGCAGTCCAAAGCAAGAACTCGATCTGAGAGAGAGAGAGAGAGAGAGCTCCCATTTCAGCCTTGGTTGAACTAGGTTTTGGAGGTAGGAGAATAGATGATAATCTCTAGCAAGACTCTCTTACTTTAACATATATAGAGTTGGAAAAGTGTAGTCCTACTAGGAGTTTCCAAATCAGATTCTTACTTGATTAGAAGTTTTCTAACTTGGAAACCATCCAAATCATCTTAGAAATAAGAAAGATCCAATCCCATTCTAATTTTGACCCATGTTATGCAATTATCCAATTGTCTAGTCAAACTATTCATGTGACTAGTCAAACTAGTCTTTAATTGGATTGGACCATTATACTCAAGTAATTTGATTCACAAATTTAACCATCTCATTAGACCTGAATATTGTATGGCGTAGGACCCACATGGGCCGAATTCACTAGGTGTGCTTAGTGAACCTCTTACCCAATCTCATTGGGCTTAGGTTGGTGCAACACTTAAACATAGGTGGGCTCTAGTTTTCAGCCACCCTATGAACCCTAAACCAATGGTTTAATGTGTGAAATAAGCCCATTAGGTTTCATCCCAAAAGACTTTTGCTTTTAACCTCTTAGCCCATATATGTATACATTGCTAACAGTCACAGGGAAGGACCTCTTCCTTGACTGTGAAATGTAGTGTCACACTCTTTGCTCAAATAAATCCTAGGATTAAAGCCTTTTTGCAAACTCTTTCATAAAATAAACTATTTATAAGTATAAATTAATTTTGCAAATTGGCTTCTAATTTTTAAACATGTTGAAATCCACTGCTGGTAGTTTAAGTTTTACGTTTCCATCAGAGAGGGTGTTAATCAGGATATTCTCTTTGTCCGACAAAGTGACTGATCCTATCACAATTGCCCACTCAAGTGATATTCCAAATTGTTCCAATAGGTATTTGACCCTTAGAGGACCTCACTAGTTGGTACATCAAGAGCAGCCCAACCCAACACTTAGTGTAGCATCATTATCAAGTCTGATGTTAAGTGCAACTTTCTAGTTTTGCCCATCTATCTCCAAGGTCCAGGGCATAATTGGAAATGGTCCATGTTTAGTATTTTAGCAAACACCTACTAATTGTACCTTGGGTCTAATCCTAGTAGTTGAGACAGAACGCTCCACTAATTCGATAGTAAAATAGTGTCAACCTTGGCAAGATAACTCCCCACGTTTATTCAATGGTTGAGAATATTCTAAACTAACATAAGTCTCATAAATATCTAGTTTAAGAGGTAATACACAGAAACATAGCATAGCACACATGAAACAACAATTCTCTGATTTTATTCACTAATAAATGTTAGTATACATCAATTTGATAGGAGTTGACTGCATACACTGTATAACACCTGACCTAAACCCGAGCATAACCCCAGTTGTTTTGGGTAAGCTTGGGTTGATAAACTTGGGCTTGACCTCGGGTTGGGCCAGGCTCGAGCCCGAGGTTTACAGCTTTAGCGTTGGGCCTAGGTTGACCTTCAACCTGACCCGACCCAACATGCCTAAGTTTCACCCCTATGGCTAGACTCTCACTTAGAAAAGGGGTAAATAAACAATTTACCTCATATCTTTTTGTAACAAATGAAATCTGGTTTAGCTTCCTAATTCAAATAGAAAACCTAACAGAGAGGCTTTCAATATGTTGTATTGGTGTGAACCCCATTCTTTTCTTCTGGTCTTCTAAGTCAGATAAAGAATCCAATCTAATTACCACGTGGATGGTGGTCCCAAACAAAATATGTATGTATAATTGCTCCTTAGTACAGAGTGGTTGTTAACTAATAATATAATTATTTAAAAAAGCAAGTCCTTTAATAATTTCAAAGCCTTGTTCATAAAAAAAAATTAATAATAATAATTTCAAAGCCTTGATGTTGGTGCATATACTCTTTCTTGGTACTGAACAGAACAGAATGGTGTTTACAAGAAGAGGCACACACAGCTGTTGCTATATCTTGCAATCTTCAATTTCATTTTTTTTTTTGTATTTTTTTTTAATTTTCTTATTGTTAGATGGAAAGCATTCTTTTAGTGGAGGATAATTCACTAGCTGTAATATGCAAACTATGCTGATAATCCTTAGAGTAAAAGGTAAATCGTTATGAGTGGCTCCTCTGTAGATAGCAGGATGCTATGAACTTTGTCATGTTCATTTTCTTGTTAATTTGTTCCACTACACTTCTTTCATATATGTTTGTTTTTAGTACAACTTATATCTACCTGTCTTTGACATGTTTGTTTTTCTGATATATAGTGTTATGGAACTGGTGGATTCTGCAGTTCCAATGCAAGTTTTAGATCCTATTAAACAAACTATAGTCCAAGTTGAAGGGGTCAAAGTAAGTTTTACATTTTTTTTTCTCTAGATGGAATTTATTTCTGTATTCATCATTTCATCCCCACTGTTTTCTACTATATTCTTTTTATCTGCTTTGGCTCTTCTTTGTTTTACATTTTATCTTAAGGGTTCCTTAATCATCATATATTATTTTATCCTTAAAAGGTAAATTAGGTACTTGGCCGATATTTTCTAGTTCATTAATTTGACTAACTTATCATGTGTTGGTAACTATTATAGGTACTAAACTAATAAAGAATTATCATGGATACTAATGGAATCTCTTATCAAGACCTCTCATGTGGGCTATGTGGATCGGGGCAGGAATGTGTAGGTCACTTATTTAGTCACTGTCAGGTGGCTCAAAGTCTTTGGTTGCACTTTATCAAGGCATCTAGTTTGAGTTGGGTGATGCATAGGATGCAAAACACTGTGAAGAAACCCTCTGATTATGAGTAATTTCAGCACTAACCTCCCTCTTGCTTGAAATGTCGTTACCAACTTCTTGCTTTTCCATCTCTTAGTCAAATCTCTTGACAGTCAGAGACACTTCAAAGACAGTTTGAAGAAGAAATCCTTTCCAGATCATCCTCCTTTGATATTTCTTCTAAACTTTCAACTAAATTTCACTGAGAATTCGCATTAGAGCCTTCCAAAGCACACTGGGGTTGCTCTCCCTTTACTATCTCTCCAAAGCAGGGTGTTTTTGTAAGGGGTAGGCAAATCATTGACCAAATCCTAATTGCTAATGAATGTGTGGAGGATTTCAAAAAAGTTGGAAAGAAAGGCTTTGTTTGTAAATTGAATTTGGAGAAAGCTTATTATATACTGGATTGGTCCTTTTTGTTGGAAGTTTTGAAGAATTTTGGATTTGGGAGAGATGGTGTAAATGGATAGAGGATGTGTTAAGACCTGTCATTACTCCTTGTTAGTGAATGGAACTGTGGTGGATTTCTTCCTAGCCTTAAGAGGGACTAGACAAGGAGATCCCTTATCTCCCTTTCTTTCACTCTGATTGCTAAGGTCCTTGGAAGGCTTATTGCTAGGGCAAACTAACATGAGTTGTTGAGGGGCTGGAAGGTTGGTTGTGGCAGTGTTCCGATTACTCACTTGCAATTTGCAGATGAGATTTTACTTTTTTGTGAAGGAGGTAGGGATGCAACTTGGGCGGCCCAACCTGAGCCTGAACCAGCCCAACCTGAAATTTTACACGGGTTGGGCTTGGATTTTTGGTCCTTGGGCTGGAATTAAAATGGAGATAGTAAGGAAGAAGCTTTATAATGGACCATTATAATTAAGAAATTATGTCTGTAACAGGATATATTAAGAAATGGATCATTCAAAATGGACCATTCCATCTTTTGAGGCTTGACATAGTCAAGAATTAAAACCCATTGATGTCCTGCGCCTTGGAAATTGATGCCTGTAACATGGAATTGTTTTATTCCATTTTCTCAAGCTATCTTTGTTCATCTTTTGAGGCCTGACCAACATCTTGTGCCACTATTTGTCATATTCAGTAGGGAATCTCCATAGCCACTTTCCCAATAAATTTCTGAACCTAATCCCCCTAGACCTCATTTCCTCCTTTCCTCATGCACACCATTTGCTAATTAATCAGTTATCCTCCTTTGACTCCCCAGGCTCCCAAAGGAATTCTCTCATAATTTTCTTCAATCTCGTGGCCATAAGAGCTGGAATTGAACACTGACATATAATAGATGGGTAAGCTAGTTAAAGTTGACCTAATTAATGTAATTCTACCTCCTAAAGAGATAAAGTTTTTCTTCCAAGCTACTAGTTTATTCATAAACTCATCAATAACTGGGTTCTAGAAGTTATAACTTTAGGGGATATGTTGGGAATCCCAATAGACTTCTAGTCTAAATATTGTCAATCACAAGATAGAAAATATTAACTCTAATGATGTAAGACAAAGGAACATAAGGATCCCACATCAAGACCACCAAGAAAATGCCAAAGATAAGAGAAACCCACTGCTATATCCTGAACTAAACTGAAAATAACCCTGAAGACATTAACGGTTGACTATAAATAAGAAAGATGAGTGCTAGCAAACAGCTCAGCTGCACACAACAGATAGATGCAGTTGGCCCAGGAAAATCAATGTGCTTTAGGATTTCTTTTTTGTAGGCCCTACCTTGTATCTAGCATGTTGTACATTAAAGATGGTTGGTGCTAGCAATGCACGAAATAAAACTCAAAAGTATAAAACAGCCAGAAAGAAGCTGGGTACTGAAATTAACTCAAATATCTCTCCAATCTTGGCCTTTCGTATGGGTTGACTAAAATGGTCAGATTCACTGGAGCTTTGGGGTACCATCAGAGTTTTAGCGAAGTTTATACTGGCTTTGCTCTGTTGTCAGTTCAGCTACAGGAAGTACTCCAGATGTCTCTTAGCTTGAATTCTTCACTAGTAAGTATCTCTTAGGCTTCCTTTGCAGCCTTCATATCTGATAAGACTTTGTCTAATCATGACACTGCTGCTGCCTCACATGATCATATCTGTAAGGGTTACAATCTAGAGTAATACGGTTAATGATTTGACCATCATTTCTCCCATCTGTTTGTTTTGTTTCATACTTTGTGTGAATTAATTTTTTGGGCCACCACCCAAACTCTTATGATTATGCCATTGGTTTTCAGATCATACTTTGCCATCTTTTGCCCACTGATAGCAATGGGGTCCTTGCAGAACTTATTTTATCATGTTTTAATTTGTAGGGATGCCATCGCTTAAGGGGAAGGAAGGCTGGCTCATCTATGCATCTTGATGTGCACATAGAGGTAGACCATCCCACACTTTACTGTTAGAACTGCCAAGATGAACTTTATGTGAACTGCTGGTACCAAATGCTCACTACACAGTTGATTGATTCATCATTTCCATTGCTGGTTCTAGGAGAATTAGTGGTTACTATGCCCTTGCAGGTTGATCCTTTTTTAAATGTTCGTGCTGCTCATGATATTGGTGAAAATGTTCGTCGTCAAATCCAGAAGTCCCATACTGAAGTTGTTGAGGTCTTTATACACATAGGTAGGTTTCTTAATTATTGGGTTATCATTTCAAATGATCAATGTTGTATATGTGCTACCAATATGGGGCATAAAGTTCTCAGTGGTAAATAAGCTAGTTTGGACTGATTTTCTGGAACATGATTATAAAAAGAAGTGTTTATTGGTTGTTATGTAAAAACAATTTTAAAAAAGAGATTGTTGTTACGTTAAATTGAAATGGAATGTTAAACAAAGTAGTTATATGCCCAACCTCCATCGCACTTCCAAGCTCTTGTACTATGATATTATGAACACCTTCTGTTCCACTAAGACCTTCAAAAAATTAAACCACAACACAAGAATGAAAGCAGAGCTTTGGTAAATAGCCAGGGGTGGGGGGGGGGGGTTCACTGTTGAGTATATCTGAGTGGGTCAGCTTCCAAAGGCCCTTCTTTTGTTACCATTTACTAATCTCCCGCCCTTTTGTTGTGTGTATTTGGGAAAGGTTTTTCTCTCTCTTTAGTTGCAAGTGGACGAGTTCTTCAAACTTGGCAAGGCTATTCAGTGCAGAAACTTTCAGGTGGCCAAGGAAAAGAGGGAATATTTTGTGGAGATGCACAAGGGTGGAAGTTATGTGGACAGTCTAGGAAGGGAGAAATGCAAGAATTTTCAAGGAAAAGGCAATGTATGCAGGCCATATTTGAATGCATGACGGCTAGAATGGTGCACTGGGTAAAATCTTAGGAGCTGTGTTCTGCTTATACATATGATTTGTGGAGGAGATGGGGAGAGGTGGCTGCCTCCTCCTTAAGGAAGTTGAAAATCCATGAACAATACCACACGAGGAGGGGTTTGTAAGTCAAAACTTTGATGAGCAGTTTGAAAAATCCAGGTATATCAGGTATGGGAGGAGTTTTCAGGAAGAGGGAAGGAAATATCATTGCCCTGTTCTACTAATCAAAAAAAAAAAATATATCATTGCCCTGTTCTCAGGACAATTAGGTGAAGGGGACTCAACGTGAACTCCTTGCGGTACTCCAAGGACTGCACTGGGCTGAGGAGATGAATATAAACAATTTGATTGTGGAGGGTGACTCTAAAGTTGTCATTGGCTGGTTGGAAAACAGGAAGTAATGTGGGGATATAAAATGGAATGAAATGAAAGAAATCAAATGGCTAATGAGGAGATATGAATATACAATGGATGCCGAGATCAACAAATGGAATGGATGACACTCTAGCTAAGCAAGGGATTACTATAAATTAATTGTATTAGGCTTGCTTGTAACATGTATACTATCATAGAGATAGGGTAGTAATCACTGCCCTATCCAAGGGCGATTGTATTGTTTATACTCTTCTAAGTTTCTTTTACTAAAGAAAAAAATGTCCTTGTTTTGTTATTTTTGATGAATAGCTTCCAAAGGCCCTTCAAACACAAGGGTTTGTGCTTGCATCTCTCATCTGGAAGAAATATGTAAGAGAACATTAAATTATGGATTCTTTAAGATCAAATTACTTTAAGGAAGAAAGTATCAGTTGATAAAATACCTAATTGTATAAGTTGTTTTCTCAGCCCCAACAACTATGAGTGGAATCTTGATCAATTAAATCAGGTTTTGCATCTTGTGATATGATATATTATGAATAATAGACTTCCACTATTGTTTAGTATTAATTTAACTTTTGCATCTCATTTATTTTATGCTTACTCCCAATCTAGTATCAAGAGATGACCTGATTCGACTTTTTGTGGTGTTATTTTTCATCTATTTTCGGTCCTTTGTCTAATTTGAGTGACATGTTTGCCTTATTTCCTACTTAACAATCTTTAATCGACTCCATTCCCCTTACTCTTCTCCTTGTCATGGTTGTGGCAGACCCTATATCACAAGTTTCTCCCAGTATAACTGACCACGGGGTGGATGTGAAGGGAATAGACTACCAGAATCTGAATGTTTGTTTAGAGAATTATGATGTCAAAGCTATTGTTTATGATGTTCTCTCATCAAAATTCTCAGAGGTATCATTTATTTCATGTTGAAGCCTGTTTTTTTTTTTTTTGATCAATAACAGAAACTTTTATTAATTAAAAGGATATGGAAAAGATACAACAAGAAGGGGGTTAAAATCTCTTACACCACCCAAAAAACATCACATTACAATACGGCTCAAAAGAAACTAGTTCTTCCCACCCCTTGTTGAAGCCTGTTTATTAGCTTTATCTTGTTTTGTTTGTATTTTTGATAGTCTTTTCTGTTTATCTTAGCTGTGTTTTGGGCATCAGTCCAGGAAGAATTTACAGGTATGTCTCACGATGAAATATTCCAGTTTTCATGAGATTCTCTATTCCTCTCCAAAAAATCCCGAGTATGAAGCTGTGTAATAAGAAGTGCCTTTTAGTATATGTGTTTGAGATTAATGGAAGATCTCTTAGAAACCCACCTTTATGGATTGGGGGCATCATATCTGGTAGAGAAGGAATCATGAATTGTGCCTATGGTGGCTTCCTTGGCAAAGGCAACTCCACCTGGGCTGAGGTCATGAAGCTATATCTGGCATTAGAATTGTAGCTGCTAGACATCCCACATCTCTTTTGATTAAAAGGGATTCTTTAAATGCGTTAGATGTTTAATGAAATAAGATTATCATTCTTGCTCACACATTTTGAGATGGATTCCTATGGATGAGAAATATGAGCATGCATGTGCTTACTACTTCTACAACTGGTCATGGACTCCAAGACCTGATGGATTCACAATGGCATTCTACTTGGATCAAAATGTAATTGTTGATGGTCTTGCCACATTGAGGGTTAATCAGGAAGGAATATATAGCGGCACTTCATTGCAATATGAGCATGCATGTTCTTACTGCTTGTACAGCTGGTCATGGACTCCAAGACCTGATGGATATACATTGGCGTTCTACTTGGATTGTTGGGGAATATCAAAGGATGAGGCTTTTCACCCTAATGATTTTAGACCTATAGGCCTGGTGTCTGGCTTGTACAAAATCCAGCCAAGGTCCTTTCTTTGAGACACAAGATGGTCCTTCCATTATTACACATTTTTAGGGAGCCTTTTCTCTCAATAGGCAGATAATTGATCAGATTCTCCTAGCAAATGAAAGCATTGAGGCAATGAGAAGAACTGACAAGAAAGGAGTGTAAGCTGGATCTAGCTAAAGAAGATTGGGAGTTCTTAATTGAGGCGCTAAAGAAGATTGGGCTTTGGAATTGGTAGTATAACTGGATCAAAAGGCGTTTACAAACCTGTCACTATTCAACCTTAGTGAATAGGGCAGTCAAAGACTTCTTTCCAAAGAAGAGGAGTCCTTTTTTTTAATTTTTTGAAGAGTCAGACTCAGAATAAAAGATTTCATTAAAATAAAAAAGATTCATACAACACGAGGGGTGTTAAGATAACACCCAGCCGCATCCTAGCACAAATTCCGATTACTACAATAGATAAGTCAAGAGATAAATAACTGGTCATGATTACAAGTTTGTAACTAAAGAAAATTCCAAAAATTCTCCCCCAATTCTGTTCTGCTAGTCTGAAGGAAATCTGGATGCACCAGAATCCAGTCTGACACCAAATTCACAATCAAGGCTAAAAGACCTCCAATGTTCTTCTGTTTGTTCTCAAATAATCTTCTATTTCTCTCATTCCATAAGACTCAACAGAAAAAGGGATGCAGCTCCACACGATCTTGGCTTTCTTGCTCCCATTAAATCTTGGCCAAGAGGAGAACTCTGCTGTAGTCAAAGGCTGAAGTAAGTTCATTACAAATAGAAAGTAGAAAAAACTCCATATGATATGAGCCATCTTGCACATGTAGAACAGGTGGAAAACTGTTTCCTCATCCGAACAGCAAAGATAATAGAAACTTGTCATGCAGAAGCCTCTATTCTTCAGGTGGTCTGAGGTTAAGATGTTGTCTAACGACACCAACCATGCGAAAGCTTTCACTCTAGGGGGGATAGGATTCCCCCACACTCCTTCCACCTGATCAGCAACCATCTGTTCCCTTATTGGTCAAGTGTAAAAGGATTTCACAGTAAACATTCCATTTTTGCATTCTTTCCACCACAGTCCATCTCTATCAGAAGTAGAAATTTCAGTCTGTTGCAGATTTTCTAACAGCAGTAGACATTCTTCAATTTCCTGATCTCTCAATGGCCTCTTAAACTTTGGGCTCCACACCAATTAGTCTCCCCTCACCTCAAAATATTGATCTACCCTCACCTGCTGCTCAGAGAGCCTGTAAAGTCTTGGACATACCTCCCTCAGCTTCCCAACCCCACACCATTCATCTTCCCAGAATCTCTCTTGATCCCTCCCCCACCTTAAAACTGACCCAAGCTTTGAACTCTCTATTAAAATTCATTATCCCCTTCCACACACCCATTCCATAGGAATTTGAAACTTCCTTGATTCCCATCCAAACCTCACTACCCCATATTTCCCGCCTACCACCCTCCTCCATAAAGAATCCTTTTCTTTATCCAGCCCAAACCTCCATAGCCACTTCCCAATAGAGCCCTATTAAACAACCTCACCCTTCTAAACCCCAGTCCCCCTTTTCCTTTTGGTCTGCAAACCTTACCCAATTCACCAAATGGAACTTCTTTTGACTCCCAACTCCTTCCCAAAGGAAATCTCTTTGAAGTTTTTCAATCTTTTCAGCCACCTTCCTTGGAATCTTTAAGAGTGACAAATAATATGTTGGTAAGATTGAAAGGACACTCCTTATGAGAGTTATTCTGCTCCCAAAAGACAAGTATTTTGCTTTCCACTTCTCCAGTTTTCTTTCCATACTTTCTAGCACTGGCCTCCATACCCCTACTTCGGAAATCTTGGTCCTCACTGGGAGACCCAAATAGTTGAAAGGTAGCTCCCCTAACTGGCGGCACTCCAACACTGCAGCACATTGATACAGCACCTCCCTCTCTACTTCCCCCGCCTTAGGCAAGGTGATCCACTTTCTCCCTTCCTATTCACTTTGGTGGTTGATATGTTCAGTAGGTTGATCATCAGGGCTGATAGTTTGCAATTAATTACATGTTGGAGAGTGGGGAAAGAGGAAATAGTATTGACACATCTCTAATTTGCTAATGATATTTAGGATTACCTTTAGGAGCTATTCCAAAGAGAATAAATTTTAGGACCCAATTCTAGAGAAATTCTCAAAGAAACTGACAACACGGAAGAGGAATTACATTTCTCTAGGAGGAAGAATCACTCTCATTTGGTCCACCTTGGCTAAACTACTTCTTTATCTCCTCTCAGTTTTCAAGATGCCATAGGGGGTGGTTAGGTAGGTGGAGAAGGTAATGGGAGACATTCTTTGGGAACCACGAGAAGGAAAAAGAGACCATTTGATTAAGTGGGACATTGTGTGTAAAGCCAAAGAGAACCACTTGTAGATGCAGCCATAATCATAACCCTACTTTGGTTACTGATAGAAATCAATTACTCAAAAGAAAAGAAGTCACCTTACCGAATTTTCATTGTTGGGCAGGCACTACCAGTTTTCAGCACTGAAAAATATCAAATAACTAGTTTTCTACTCACCTGAATCAACCGCCACTTTTACAATCACACGACTGTGGTTCACTCACACCACAATACAACTACTTGACACAACTAATGGAAAAACACTGCAACCACTTCTACATGAGGAACCAGCCCCTCTTCAAACTGCTGACTAGAGAGTGCTTAGAAACTCACAACCAACTCACAAACAACAGCAACTTGAGGCATAAAAGCCTCCTTCTCTAGGGGCAATCAGTCCTTTTGTGTCTCTTTTCTCTCTCTCAATGAATAGAGAAAGCTTGCAATGGAAGAAGGAGCAAATGGCATCAAAGACCAACCAGTCAGATTACTGGTGCTCTGATACCATGTAGTCAGACTTGGAATGCTATTTTCTTTGAAGATAAATAAAATAAAATTAAAACAGAAATAGGATACAAGAAAAGGTGATAAGCAATCACCTGAATGAAAAAGATAACACACCCAGATATGCCAAACCATCCATCCCATCAAAACCAGACCCACAAAATCAAACCCCATACAATGCAGAAAGAAACAACATGTAAAAACAAACAAGCACAAACCAAAACCCAAATAATACCCAAAGCAAAACAAAAACCACCCCAACCAAATACCCATAACAAGCCCCAAATAATGCCGGATCAGCAAATCTACTTGTTAATTTTTTTTTATTGACATCTTCCTGTTGTCTTCTGATTGCACTTTTGGATTTCCTTGCTTTCTTGTTAGGTCCAAGGCCAAACATTCCTCCTTTAATCCTTGCAAAAACCTTTGAAACTGGTATCTGCTGTTGGCTTCTCTTGCTCTTCTGAGTTTTGAATCTTCTAACTGTATATAAAGTTCTAACGACTTCTTCCATCTTCCCATTATAATTCTGATCCCTAACTGTAATACCCTCCCTCTCCACATCCTCTTCCTTCTCTTTGATGTTAACATCATCACCTCCTTCAGATTTTTCCACCCCTTGATTTATAAATTACTTGAATTACAATCAACCACTGTGTCTTCTTGGATTTTGATCTCCCCATTTCTTTCCTCCACAAACCTGAAGGCTTCCTTCACGAACTCCTCCCTTCCTAAGAAAAATAGGCCCAGAATTCTGCTTAACTTCCGCTTCCTTATTCACTGCTTTTTCAATGTCACAAGTGCTCTCCACCTTTTGTGTCTCATCTATCATTGGATCACCCTCACTTACCTCCGAGTCCTCCCCTGAATCCAATTTCAGTCCCCTTTCTCTGTCTTCTTCCAAGGAAAAAGTTCTGTATCTTTTCCTTTTATACATTCTGACCCTGCCCCCGCTATTGTTTTCTCCCCCTTGCTTGCCCCTCCCTCATTCCCTGCTCCTTTCTCCCCTTCCTTCTCCTCCACTAAACCATCATCCCCTTTCCTTCCTCTTTCCTTCTCCACCTCTTACCTTTCTCTTGTTTCCTCTACCCCTACAAACCGGATCATCTCAACTCCTTTACTGCTCTCCCCCTTTTCCCCGATTGCAAATCCAACTCCTTCCCTCTCATCCCTTATCATCCCTCCATTTTTCTTTTCTTCTATTGCCTCTCTTTACTTTTCCACATCTTTACTTTTAAAATCTTCCAAAGCATCTTCCTTACCGTCAGGGTCTTCTTGTAAAACCTCTTCATCCTCTCCTTTTTTCTGTTGCTGATTTTTGCCTTCAGAAGTCAGAACCCTCATGGACTCCTCCCTTGTCTTCCTCCCTTCTCTTTTCTTCCTCGTTGAGTTTCTCTGTAAGCGATAGATTCTTATTTGTAGGGAAGAACTTTACTTTTCTCCAGGCTAAACCTTCAGCATCATTGATCTCATTCTCTATCAATCCCTCTTCAATCGTTGCATTTCCTGCTCGATCACGTAATCCTTCTGCACATCCTGTCGTTCCTTGTGTCAATCTCGAACTATCAGTGTTAGTTTGGGCTTTTTCATAAAAGTCAAGTGCTTTCAGTTTTGGTTTAACAGGTTTGACACAATCGGAAAAGTGTTAGTTTGGGCTTCTTGGTTGTGAGATTTGAAAACAGGATTTGACCTAGAAGCTAACCTGAAGTTGTTTAAAGTTAACAACTGATTAAAACAACAAAAGATAATTGGTATGCTCTTTTTCCCCCATTTCTCTTTAACGATATGATCTCTTAGTAGTAGGAGACAAATGATCAAGTTGAAGTTGATCTTGGGAAGCCAATTTAAAGGTTCCTACTTTCTGTATTTCAGTGTACAACCGGTAAGCATTGAATCAAGTGATTCTAGTGGCTGAAAATAAGGCTGGCCAGCTTGGGTGTAAAGAGCTGAATATGGGTTACAACCATTACATGAATAGTGAAAAAATAGCTAGAAAGGAAATCTGGAATTTGCAAAGAAATCTATAACTAAATTTAAATTTAAGATTCCAAGTACTAGAATTTAGGGACCAAATGTAAGAGCAGGAAGAGTGGAAGAGTCTAGCTTTTTTGTTGAGCAAGAATTAACTTATTAGCTATATCAAGCATACACCAAAGTAGGGGTGGTGTCAATCGACCGGTTTTGGTTTGGATCCAATCCGATCCAAACCTTACCAAATCGGATTTGGACAGTCCATTATAATTATTGGATTGGGCCAATCCAAAACAAATTGGTCCATAATTGGTTTGAATTAGACCTAGACCAAATTTCCAATAATCCGATCATGAGGCCAAACCCTTGTCCAATTTGAAATCAATCAAAACTGAAAACAGCATAAAATCGCTTTATGAAAGTACTTTTACGAAAGCACTTTTACAAAAACATTTTTATAAAAGCAGTTTTATAAAAGTACTTTCATGAAAAGTATTTTTATGAAAGCACTTTTATAAAAATACTGTTACAAAAGTAATTTTATGAAAGCACTTTTACAGTAGTTTTATAAAAGCACTTTTACAAAATCACTTTAATAAAAGCACTTTTACAAATGTACTTTTATGAAATCACTTTTACAAAAAACTTTTATGGAAATACTTTTATGAAAGCACTTTTATAGAAGTACTTTTATAAAAGCACTTTTATGAACGCACTTTTATGGAAGCACTTTTAGAAAATCACTTTTATGAAAGAACTTTTACGAAACCACTTTTATGAAAGTACTTTTACAAAAGCACTTCTACAAAAGTACTTTTATAAAAGTCTATGGAAGTACTTTTGGAAAAGTGCTTTTATGGTAAAAGTACTTTTTTACAGAAGCACTTTTCTGAAGTACTTTCAATAAAGTGCTTTTGTAAAAACACTAATGAAAATATTTTTATCAAAGTATTTTTACAAAAGTGCTTTTTCAATGCTAAAAGTGCTTTTATATAATTTTTGATATTTCATTCAGTTCGGATTGGATCCAATCCAATCCATTTACATTTTAATGGATTGGATTGGATTTGGTTTGTATTGGATTTGGACTGGATTGGGTCCAGTCCATTTATAAGTGGACTCACATTGGACTAGATCGGGTTGGGCCAAATCCGTCCAATTGACACCTCTACACCAAAGCACATAGGATTTAAAGAAACTTTTTTTTTTATTGAAAGGACCTTCTAGTAAGTACTTAATTAATTTCCATTAGAAATCAAAAGGAAAAATCTAGAAGGTTTTATTGCCTTGTTCCACTGTCCCATTCAAGGTTTTAAAAACCAACCTGAAGATAGAACCACTTTGGCCACTGGTTTCGGGGTCAAAGGTTCAACCGTTCAACCCATTGAGCTAAACATAATTTGTATATTATATCATGGCCTTTAGATTAGAATGTTAGGGTTAGATGGGATAGTTATATATGCATATTATTAGAGGAGATAAGAGAATGAGAAGGGTGTTTGAGAATGAAAGAAAGGAGGTGATGGAGACGACAATGGTGATGATGGCAACGGTTTCCTCTTCCCCCCACTAACCAGTCAAACTCTCCTATTTTTTGTCATTTACTTCTTAAAAAATAATTTTGTTTTTTTATTATTGAACCATGAACTGCTGCCTGGGTCGAATGGTTTAGCGGTTCAACCATCCAGATCAATGGTTTTGGGAAAAGCCCGGCCAGGTATAAAGCAGAACTGAACAAGTAACTGGTTCCTGAGTTGAACAGTTTGACCACCCGGGTCAATGACAGTTTTAAAACCATGGTCCCATTAACCTATGAATAGATTGTTGCAATGTAAAACATATTCATAGCTTGAGCCAACATCTCTATGACTAGGAACAAAATAGCTAGTAAATATTTTTATCTTGATTGCCACAGAGGTACACTAAAACACTTGAAACAAACTAGATACTAAGACTTGCTCAAGCATTGAGAGAATCAGAAAATTTAGAGCCCAAGGATAACCTATGGAACAGGGGTTAAGTTAGCAAGAGATTGGAACTTCAACAGATTGATCATTGAGGGGATTCTAAGCTGGTAGTTGGCTGGCTGAAAGACCTGGACACTGTAATTTGGACTTCTAGAGACTTAGAGAGGACACAGAGATTTAAGTGGCTAACTTCCAATATAGTGGTGAGGATCCAATGGGAAAGAAAATGGGCTGGCAGACATGGTTGCTAAACAGGGGGTGAATAGGGATCATTTGTATTTAGGCATAGTTGTAATTATATGTTTGTTTGAGGCTGCATCTCATGCCTCTTCTTGAGATGTTTTTACTTTCCTGACCTGAAAGAGGCATCTCATGCCTCTTCTAGAGTCAATTTATCAAAAAAAAAAAAAAGCGATAATCCGTGGAACCAAATACATCTTTCTGTCATAGTTGCCATCTGTGAATGTTTCAGATTGTTGGATGGTTAACTGGGCAGTCTGGACTACAAACACTTTATATGACACAGAATGTCTGACCACAACTAAAGTGCACAAATTTAAGAATTTCTTTGATTGGTATGAATAAATTTAAGATTCATCCACTAGATTGATTTGCATCAAGTTATCTTATTATGAAGTTGCATGTAGTTCATGGAGGGATAAATTGCTCTAGACATTGGCATCTTAACAAAATGAGAAATACAAAATCCAGTCGCTTCCCAACCATGAATAGGTGAACTAGGCAGGATGCTTTTCTGTGGAACAATATACAACTGGTCTAATGCTTTCTCACTACTCTTGTAAAACAATGCCTGTATAAGCATTAGTAAGCAAGCTTCATTAAGGGCTATTTCGTGGTGCAATGGTAAAGTCTTGGGCTGACGAGTATGGGACGTTCAAGTAGTTCCATATCCAGCTCCCCTCCCCCCAGAAAAAAAAAAAAAAAACTTAAAAAAACCTGGAACTATTTGGAATTCTTTAATTCCTTTCTTGCATTTTATTTGAGGAATTGAATGGTCCTATCATTTGATCCGTTATCCAGTGACCATGGTTTTGTGTCTGGTTCAATTCTGACAACATTGGTTAGGACTAGCATGTGTAAAGGCTTCAAGCACTTCTTACATGTATTGTGAGATGTTTAAGCACATCTCACATTCTTTTAAAAGTTGAATGAGCATTTGAACAGTTCTGTCAGTTGGTGATTACCATAGACATCACTAGTCGTTGTCAGGAAAAGTTTTAAATATTTGTACTTCCACTACCATTGAACAATATGCATAGTTTTGCAAGTCATTGCCATACCATTTGACCTTTCAGATTTGTAGGATGTTCATTGATTTAAGTTCGAGTTACCCATTCACAGGAGTAGACTCCCTTGGTTTGAACTGAAGTCTAAATCGATGGATAATTGGACATAGAAGTTGCTTCCTGGCACAGAAACTGGAGACTCCAGATCATCATCATCATCCAAGCCTTATCCCAACTATATGGGGTCAGCTACATGAATCCTGTTTTGTCAGTCCGTTTTGTTTAATGCCATATCCATTGTTAAATTGTTGGTGCTTTAATCATTTCTTACTATTTCTATCCATGTTCTTTTTGGTCTACCCCTTGCCCTTCTAGCCCCTTTAACTTGTAATAAATCACTTCTTACAGGTGTTGTTGGAGCTACTACTAAGTTCTAGTATGATTTCATTTCTGATCCTATACTTTTAGTTTTTCTACTCATCCATCTTAGCATATACAATTCTGTCACACTCACTTTCTGGACATGTTTCTTGACTGCTCCAACACTCTGCTCCATACAACATAGCTGCTGCCCTTAAAACTGTTGTATAGAATTTTCCTTTTAATCTAAATGGTATTTTCCTATTAGAAAAAACTTCATATGCACCCCTCCATTTAGCCCATCATGCTCTAATTCTGTGGTGACATCCTCCTCAATCTCTTTTGTAGTCTTGTTATGAATTATCAAACCAAGATACCAAAAAAGTGTACCCTTTTCACCCCATTTTTATTAAATTTACATGCCATATATTCAATTTCAGTCCTACTTTAAAACTTCTTGTTTCTAAGGCTTTTGTCCATAAGCTTAAATTTGCATTTAATCCTTTGTTAGTTTCATCAGTTAAAATGATGTCATCAGCAAATTGCATGCACCATGGGACCTCCTCCTGAATCTTGAGTGTCAAACTGGAGACTTCAAATATGGATCTTAATTGGGAATCTTGAATGTCAAAATGACTATATATGGTAACAAGTGTTTCACCGGCTCCATGTCACAGTGACACTAATAGCAGCTCCTTTCGTTTTTTAGCTAAAGCATCAATGTCTTTTTTTTTTAATTTTAAGAATATCAAAGCTAGAATGTTGTCATTTTATCTTTTTACTATTCATTCCTGCACTTCTGCACCTTTGCAAGCTAGTTATTTCCTTAGTATCAACAGAATTGGATTTTTTTGCTGAAAAGTTGGATTATATTTCAGATGGTAGCTGAACACATTACATACCACACGTTGCAAGGCGAGAATGTACTCCAAGTTGAGGTCTCAATGCCCGTTGACTTGCTAATCCGGTAAATCACACCTTCAGAGCTAGCTAATATTTTTATGCTAATGTTGTTTTTGGTCAAATTATTAAAAGTTTTGGTCTTTGTTTCTTCACCCAGAGATGCAGCAGAGGTGGCGAAAGAAGCACAAAAGGAGATTCTGAAGGCAGCTCCTAATGTTAACCAAGTGAGCATCCAACTAAGGTTGGGGCGTCCAACCCCAGAACACTGTGAATCGCGAGGTGACACTCAGTTGTAACCAAAGCCTTTTGCATTCTTTTTAGGTAAAACTAGTTTTTCCCTGGTGGGAATTTGAACATATAATTTATATTTTAAATTCATATATATATATATATATATATATTACTTGAGGAGTTAGGGAATGTTCCAAATAAATGAAAGCACTGGTGTCTAATAAAAGAGGAGTACTAGGAAGCACAAGGTCGATCGTTCTAGTTTTTCCCTGTGCACCAGAACAGAGACCTCACTTCCCCACTTGGGAGATGTTAGGCAGGCACCTCACCTCTCCAAAGTGTAATAATGAGGTTGCGAACCTTGGCTTGGGATGCTAACAGGTTAGGTTTGCCTTAGTCAATGGGATTACCAAATCCAACCCGACCATACAGGTTTCTAATCAAGATACTGACCCAATCCTACCTGTGAAGACTGAAGAATACCCTTATTCCTACTTAGGGTGGGTCATATTTATAGATTTTTTCAATTTAACTGTATCACCTGTTATGCAAGTTATATAAATATTTCATTGTACAAATTTGCCATTGTTGTGGATTCATAGAAGTTATAAACATAGTAATATCTCTCTATTCATGTACCTTACAAGGTGATCGAATTGCATATACACCAAAGTATCTTCATGACCAATAACATCATCGCATATTAACACCTAGAACAAATTAGAAAGGAAAGCGAGGATAAGGCTTAGGGGTGCCAATGGGTTGAGTTAGGTGTTGATGAGCCTGAAAATCTGAAATAGGTTAGGTTCATGAGTCCGATTCTGCTCCATACACCAACCTCACAGAATGTCCTGGCTGCACATCGGGAACATCTCTCTTGTATTCAAGGTTTAAAGTATTGATGTGCTCATGTGAATCGGCAGAGGTGTATTGGTACTCAAAGTCAAAACCATGCGTGTTTCTATATTTTTAGTTTTTGTTTTTCATAAATTGGTTTTGTGGATGTCTTTAAGTTAAAAAAAGAGGGTTCTCGAAACAACTGAAAACTGGCACTTGGGATATGAATGATATGCCCAATACAGGGTGTATTGTATCAAAATTGGTGCGATGTGGCTGTGGGTTCGGTGTGAGGAGTATATCCCAATTCTAAACTGAACTCAAGTATCACCTGACCTGATATCAATGCAGGTTTATCAGTCTATCAACATCTCTACTTAGGCGGTCTTTGGGGGCGTAAACTGGCACTTGGGATCTGATGCTTGTACTTCTGTGTAATACTTGCTATATAACCGATCAAGAGTGAACATGCCATTGTTTTTGTACAGAAACCCACATGTCGGTGTACTAACACTGGTGTGTTTACTCGCAATTGGTTATGTAGTAAATACACAGGTGCGAGCAGCAGCCAGCAGATCCAAGCTAGTAAACTGGTAGCTTTCATAAGCAGCACTTCTGTCTATCACTCGCTATGTAATCAATCAAAAGGGTGAACATGCCATTGATTTTGTACAGAGACCGAGAGACCCACACGTCGGAGTTCTGAACACTGGTCTGTTTACAGAGGTGTGAGCAGCAATCAGCAAATCCAGGCTGGTAAACTGGTAGATTAAAATTTATCCAGGCTAGTAATATTAGAATTTCTTGAGGGGATGGTACTTGTTTATATTATGATTTTGATTTTTAATGGCAGCATTTGAGGAATATTTAAGGCTTAAAGATGCATGTTAAATTACTAATTTACTATTGCATAATGCAAACATTGAAAAAATGCAGTGCTAAAAACCATTCAATGCTAAAAACCAAGAAAAGATGAATTCTTTTTTATTTCTTTTGAAGGGCTACATTTCCCAACCTAGGTGTAGGTGGGATTTGATCCCAAGTCTCTGCTACGATATCTGCTAAGACAAGCAAGAGACCTTAGCAATCAGCTGGTTGGAACCTTGCAACAATTTAAAGATGGTGTAACGGATAGAAAAGATGAATTCTGCTTACAAGATAAAATGGCTGAAATTTGTCCATAACCATAAAGTAGTTCCATTCGAAGCTGGGTTTTAGCTTTTTAGAGATAAGAAGCCAAAAAGTCCAATGAAGAAGCTCAGCCAAATGCAGGTAAAAAATAATATATATATATAGAGAGAGAGAGAGAGAGAGAGTTTGGCCTCCAAGTAATCCTACGTGCATGTGTAAATAATGTTATGAATATATAATGAATGTGCTAATAATTTTAAAGTTAAAAGCTGGATGTATTTGTGTAGTATAAGCAAGACCTATATAATGTTAAAAGTTAAATCTAAATAGCTGACCTGCAGTTACCAAAGTGAGAATAATTTATTTAGAAACAAAAATAATAAATGGGAAAAGAAACAAAGTTAACCTCAACCCAATCCTACCTTTGGGTTGGGTAGGGCAAGGTTAGGCTCATAGGGTCAAGGTTGATACACATCGGATTATGATATGTGTCGATTCTAAGGGTCACTGTACATGGAATTTGGGTTTTTTAAGAAATTTAAATAATAATAATCAATATAAAATATTTATTTAAAATTTATCAAATTGAAAAATATAAAAAATTGAGTAACTCAATACTTAAAACTTGGGCTTCAAAAATAAAAATACCTTAAGTTAATATGATGCCAGTGTTAAATAATATCTTTGATTTTGTCTTTCAAAACAAACTGCCGAAACAGCAAAAATTTGTACACCCCTAAAATGTTTTAACTTTTAATTTTGATGTAACCAATTCATTTAGAATCAGATAAAAATTTCTTTTGAGGGTTTTATGAACAATTGTCATATTTATACAATTGAATAATTTGGCACCTACAATGTTTTTATTCAAAAACAACCAGGGCAGGAAATTGTTTTTTGTGAATGTTTATTTAATCTTGTATTGACAGATTACAACACAACAATAAGTCCTCAAAATCAAATCAAAATAAGGGTCATAGAATTTATATAATTTATGGAATACACATGTTAAGAACCATTAATTAGAATTTCATTAACATGCTTTTGGTTTGAAAGAAATAAATCAAAACATATTTTTTGTGATGTTGCGTTGACAAAGAATCAGATGGGTTTGATTTATTTTTAAAACAAGGACAATAAAAATTTCGGCACTTCTATGAAACCTAGGCTGTGTTCAATTGCAGTGCAAATATCACCGATGCATAACTACGATAATGCAAATGATTTGAGCGCAAATTCTGATTTGTTTTGTTTAAAGTTTTATCTTAACTAGAGAATGAAATAAAATCCAAAGAAAAATTAAACCGAAAATTACATCCTTTTAGTTTACACTCTCATGCATTTGTACGAGTACAAATAAGACTGCACCACAACCAAACGAAGCCTTAATTCAAAATTTTAGGACTAATATCCCAAAACATAATCAGTTCGATTTACCGTGTAAAAAAGAGAGTTCTTTCAAGGGGCGTTATAAAACGTAAATTGATTTCTTTGTTGTGGGGTTTAAGAACAAATCAAAACCATAATGTTTGAAAACAAATTGCTTTTCAAATTGAGAACAAAAATATGTTACAGGTTGAACGTGTTTTTTGTTTTCAAAACTAAAACAAATACAAAAGAAACGTTTTTGTTTTCTACCAATGTCGCAATTTCAAAAACAAATGAAAACCAAAACATTAATATTGTAAAACAACTCCCTAAAATAAAGATTTGTTTAAAAAATGCCATTTTTTTTCTTTTTCGGGGTTAAATTCTTTGAATGATTATATCAAGAAGAAGAAGATCGACTCTGCCAGTGAACACTATACAGATAGCGAGCCTCAAACGCTCATCCGCCAGTGACGCTCGTCGAACGCCATTGCTGCAATTCGAGAAGAAGAATCCAAAAATCAAAAAGAATAATGAAAAAGAAATTGATCTGAAGGGATGCCGTTGATCAGATAATTGTAGTCTGATTTTTCAATCCACATTAATTCATATTTTCGGAATAAGAAATCATCACTTCAACGGCAAACTTTTGCAAAATCAGCAACTGCACGACATTAACAACTACCATACCCTAGTTCGGCCTAGAATTGAAAGAGAGGTAAAGAGACCGAAGAGCTGCAACGCAATCCAGGAAAGAAACCGAAAGAAAAAGGAAAAGAAAATAGAAAGGAGGGCTCAGAAGGATCCATTGGTTTTTTATAATCAGAAGGGAGATTCCCTTCAGAAAATAGGTAGTTTATCAACATCACAGCCTCCTCGACATTGAAAAAATAAAAAAGAGAAAAAGCGATAGAACAGAGAATCAAACACAGAACATTCAACGAACTCCGGAGGATATCTCCCCCTCCCCCTCCCCCTAGCGGCCTCGTACCAGTTCTGACTTATGAATGCTGGGGAGTTTGGAATTCATTATATAGACGGAGACGGTTTTAGGGTTAGGGTTTCCTTTTTTTAAGTCTCGTCTATTTGTTGCCTTGTTCGTTGGTAAATCGAATTACCGATAATACCCTCTCACTTCTTTTTTCTCCAAACTATCGGGGACCCGTGCATCATTTATCAATGAAAGAATTCAATGTTGTTAAAATAATTAAATCTTTATTTTAATGATTATTATAAAAATAATTTAGTAAAATGAATTAATTATATTAATATTTTTAGCAAAAAATAATAATTATTGCTAATTATTTAATAAAATAATTATTTTTTTCATATTATTTGTTAGTGCTCTATTTTGTTTATTTTACTTTATTAATGATTAAATATTTTAATTTTTTGTAAATATCACTTAAATATTTAAAATAATTGAATATCAGTAAATATATAAAATTAGACTATAGTCATAATTAAATTAATCTATAATTAACTTTTTAACATTAACTAAATTAATCTAAGCCCAAACTCAGTGTTTAAGACTTTGGATTAGGCTTGGATTGATCCTCATTCTCACCCGATCCAAGTTGCATGTATCGTTACATTTGTAATTGGACTGGGCCAAGGTTACCAAACCAAGTGCAACCCATGTATACATTATTTTTAGGTTTTTTTTTTAATTATTTTTAGATAATATTGAAGCCCATGAACCAAAAAATTAAAACTCTTGGACTAAATTTTGATAGTGTATTAGCAGTTTTTAAAATTGTTTGGCCTAGTCCAACCCACACTTTAAGTGTAATAATATTTGTATAGGCTTACAAGATTGTCCATGTTAATTATAAAACTCTGATTTTTTTACAAATTTAAATTTGTATTTAATTCTAGTCTAGTATAAAAAATATATAACATTTCTATATATTAATATAAGATTTGTTATCTAAATATTATATAATAATATTTACCCTATATCCATATAACTTCCAAGTTGAGTTTATTAGGGGTTGTTTAGCTTGGGCCCTATCCACTAAAGCTATCATTGAACTCCAAAAGTTTGATGTCTAGTTAGACTTTGAATCTTATTATTCCTGATAATGTGTGGGTTTAGTGCATATCTCAGTTAGACCTAACTCAAAAGAAAATAATGTGTGGGTTAAGTTTTACATATTAAGGTAAGTTATGTTCTAACCTCTTAATTGTTGACCTGGGCAGTCGCAAACTGTTGACCCTGGCGGTCGAATCGTTCGATCAGAGAACCGTTTTGGCCATTTTTTGTGTTTTTATTTTTATTTTTTAATTTTTTGTCAGAGAAGGCCATCCATTCGAATTGGACGATTGGATGGTTGGACCATTTGACCTGGGAATTGGACCCAGAACGGATCCATGTCCGGTCCAGTTTTAAAAACCTTGAAATAGATTGCTTTGATTTTTTAAAATTAAAAACCGAACAGAAAAAAAAAAAAGAAAGACGTTTAAAATCTCAGAAACAAATGAAAACTTGCACGTTTAAAACCAAAGACATTTTTCTACAACCAACCCATATGTTTAAAACCAAATGTATTGGTTTTGGTATAAATAATTACTTCTGGTATCAAATGGGTCGTTTTGTTTTTTCTTTTTTCTACACTCAAAAACCAACCAAGATCTATTCCTGTCTTGCTACTGTGGTCTCCCAGTTGAGCGACCACTGTAGCACAAAATGGGTCAAGACGATGATTGTCTTGGATCGGATTCTGACTATTCCGACCCAGATCCGTTTCCACATCAACATATTTCTTGTTACATTTTTTACATTATCATTACTGTAACAATAATTATTTTTGCTAATAAAAATTATGCTAATAATTATGAGTATTCTTGAACTCCCAAGCAGTGGGAGGAGCCCAGGGCTCTGACCGCGTGCCTGTTGAAGAATGAGCCGGCGACTCATAGGCAGTGGCTTGGTTAAGGGAACCCACCGGAGCCGTATATGAGTATTATTTAATAATGTTTGGAATATTAATAATTGTTCAACAATTTATTTCTGAAAATTAGTGTCATTTATTTTATTTAATATTTAATTTCTTAGTTTAATGTATTGTTAATTTCTTATTTTTAATCATTAATTGTTGAAAATTATAAAAAATTATCCAAAAGTAGTGTAACTTATTGTTATTTAATATCTAATTTCAATTGTAATTTACTGTTATTTTCTTATTTTTAATCATTATTTTTTTGTAATTCAGTATTTAATTTTTATTATAGTTTACTGTTTTTTTATGTTTAATCATTAATTATTGAAAATATAATAAATTAGCATAAAATTATCCAAAATTACTGTCATTTATTGTAAATGTCATAAAACTCCTATGTAGGGTTGATCATTTATAACTTAGCCCAAACTTCGTGAGATGTATAAATTTTTGAACTCAAGCAAATATTTTCTTCTAAGCTAGGTCTAGCTTAGATCTACACCAACCCTACACATAATGCAGATAATAGGATTGTAAATGGATTGATCCAAATCAGATCCATCTACATCTACATCCGCATTTGATTATGAAATCTATAGATTTGCATTAACATCCCGCTATTATGTCAGATTTTGGATTAGATTTCGATTTAATCTGAAACCATCTTATTGTGTTTTAATCTACATCTAATCCGATTATTAATTGGATGGAAGTGCTAACATCTAATAATTGGATTTGGAGTCAAATTGGCTATTGGATTTTCAGAGTCCGATGACAACACTAGTGGATAGGGACCAAGCTAACCCCAAGCTCAACCTAAAAGCTATATACATACATACATACATACATACATACAAGTAACAAATTTTATATTAATATATAGATATAATTTTTTTATAATAAAGTAAAATTAAATATAAATTTTAATCAACACTGACAATCATGTCCCTATCCCAAGCACAAACAAATATTATTATGCCTCAGGTGTGGGCCAAGATGGGCTAGGCAACCTATAAAATTGTTAATACACTATCAAAATCTAACATGAGATCTTATATGTTTTTTGGCTCATTAGGCTACATAATGAGGGTCTCCCATCCCCCATAGCTCTTTTAGATTCAGCTTAGATGATTGTCACATTGTTCCTATGAGTGCAACTTAGGGGATTGGGTCAAGTTGAGGATCAACCAAAGCTTAACCTAAATTCTTAAACCTTAAACTTGAGCTTAGATTAATTTAACTATAACTAAAGGTTAATCTACAGATTAATTTAATCATGAATACAACCTAACTTTATATATTTACTAATATTTAAGTTTTTTAAATATTTAAGTAACATTTACAAAGAATTATAATTATTTTATAACATTTACAAAGAATTTTAACTTTTAATCATTAATAAAGTAAAATAAATAGATAAAACATTAACGAATAATATGAAAAAATAAGTATTTTATTAAGTAATTAGTATCATTTTATTATTTTTATAAAAACTTATTAATATAATTAATCCAATTAACTAAATTACTAAATTATTTTGTAACAAGTTACTAAAATAAATATTAATTATTTTAAACAATATTACATTCTTTCCTTATAATAATTATTAATTTTCATTATTTCAATTCTCTTCGACAAATCCTGCATCGCACGGGTCCCCACTAGTTGAATTCTAATATACCCCAATCTAATCCATTACATATGTTAGTCATCAACTTTTTTTATTACAATTCAATTCTAATTGGATTTGAATTAGAATAAAATATTCAAATTTGAATGCGAATCTTGAAAGTCTAAGTGGACTATTATTAAATTTGGATCGATCAAATCAGATTAGATAAACCTTTTATTGAATCTCATCCGATCGATTTACAACCCTACTTAATGTTAATTCAGAATCATGAATTAGGGTCAGGTTGGACCTAACAGACCTGATGGACCTGAACCAATTGGGCCGATTTTGGTGGAATCAAAACCAATGGATTGGTTCTAGTTCTTGATATATTTCCCGAATCTTATTGGTTTAGAATTGGTTCCACCCAGTATATATATATATTTCCTGAATCTTATCCTAAAACTATTATTTCCCCAAAAACCGTTGATTTGGTCAGCAAACCGCTAACCTGGGCAGTCAAACCATTCAAACCGTTCAACAATTTAGCCGGTTTTTTATTTTGTTTTTAATTTTTTACTTTTTTTGTTAGAATGGGTCGTTTTTCAGTTTTTACGGTCAAAATGTTTGATTCGGGAACCGGACCCTTGATCGGTTCGTTGTTCAGTTCAGTTTATATATATATATATATTGTGTGTGTGTGTGTGCGTGTAGACTCGTATGATGCATAGGCTTTGTTAAGCGGAAGTTAAACAATAGAAACACATAAGAGTAGACAATTGTTTTATATTTTACCTTTTGTAAAATAATTAATAAATAGTTATATTTTATATACTACTTTTAATAATTTTTTTGCAAACACAAAAAGTAATAATAATTAGTTTCAACTAGAGCTATTCATCAAACCGATGAAACTAAACAACCTAACCCAACTTGACCCAAGTTGGTTGGGTTTCTAGTATTCTGGTCAGTTTTGGTTCAGCAATTTCACAACCTGACCAGGTTGAGTCAATTTCGGTTTGGCCATTTGTAAATTGACCAAAATTGAACTGACTTGACCATAGATGTATATTAATATTTTTATATTTTAAATATAATTTTTCTAATATGGGAAAATGAGAAATTTCCCATATTTCTTAGTCTAAAATATTTTATATTGTACATTTAAAAATTTTAATTTATTTTTTCAATAATACTGCTGTAACTTTTTAAATTTAAATTTAATTTTTAAGTTTAAATCTTTTGAACAAATTGACCAAACTGAAAACGAACCTAAACTAATATAACTCGAGTTAGCCATAGTGGCAGAGCCAGGATTTTTCTCTTAGGGGGCCAAGAGAATGAGAGATGGGGAAGAATGGAGAATGGAGACTAGGTGAAAATTTCTAAAGTGCACCTATGAGATATATTCTACAACTAATATCCAACTAGAAAGTTCGGTTTAAAGTTTTTGTTAAGGTTAAAGTTAAAAAATATAAACCCTATTAAATTTTGGGCTAGTTTAAGATTGAGATATTGTTCAATATGACCCTATAATATATAAGTAAATAAGTCATTCTAATCCAATTCAAACAGATTGGATTGACACAGGAAAAAAATAATGGATTTTGTTAAAGTTAGAATTAGGATTTCAAGAAATCAAATTGGGTCATGATTGAGATAAGTATTAATGTGACTCTGCCCTCCCAATAACATTTTCTCTAAAATGCTTTGGGGGCCAAATAATAGCCCAACGTGGTTGTTGGTATATGGGATGGGCTACCCCTAGTTAAAGGTATAGGGTGGGGAAAAGTTTTTTTGGCGGGGGGCAAAGGACCTCCCACCCAATAACTTGGCTCTCCCCACTGCCCTTGGTTGGACAGTTTTCACTAATGGTAGGTCGGTTTGGGGTGACCAACTCTACAACTTGACAAAGTCAGTTTGGTTGGCCAAACAATTTACAATCGAACTGACCGACTCACAAACACTTCTAATTTCAGATAAATTAATAGTTAAATCTCCAATAAATAACAATAGTTTAATCTTCAATAATTATTGATATTTTTTTAGCAAAAATACACAATTACTGAAAGTATATAAAAAAATACAATAATTACAAAATAAATACAATAAAATATTTATAAATTTTCATTAATTAAATTTTATTTATTTATAAGTTATTACATATATTAAATATTTTTACATAATTATTTAGATATTTTTAGTATTTTTATTAAAAATATTTAGTTATTGAAATATTTAAAAATATTTTATTTTTTAATGTAGACCTATATATTGCCACGTGTCCATTGTTAGTGCAAAGGTCCATTATCATCAAACTTTTTCTAAGGAAAACTCAGAATAACGTCACTTACGTGGGTAAGACCCATAGCCCTGATCCAACTTTTAAGGCTTGGGCCCTCAAACATGATAATAAGGTAGAATTAACCAACTCAAGACTAACCCAGTATCTGCCTTAACACAACTTGATGGAACTGTTCAGGATGTTATTGAAAAGAAAACAGAAATAATAGTTGCCTTTTAATATTTGTCCTTTTAACGACTGCCGAACTGGCTGAAATTAATTATTTATTAATTTTCCTTTAGGTTATGTTTGGTTCGAAGGAATAACTAAGAAAAGAAAGAAAAAGGTAAGGAAATCTTTACAAATCTCGTATGGGTTTTTTTACCTTTTTCTTCCTTTCCGTACATTTTCCTTCAAACCAAGCATAACCTTAATAAATTAGTAGAAAATGTTCTTATTAGTTGTTAAATGGAATATTGGCGGTGATTACTGAACCCCTAAATAGTTCAATGTGTGACTATTTTGTCAAAGACAAATCAATAAGTAATTCAGTTCAGCCATTTCAGCAGTTATCAAATCACCCTAATAAGTTCATACAATTGGGGATTTACCTTCCAAATTTGGGGTTGGAGAGGCCAGCAGAGAGACTGAATCAGACCCCCACAAACAACTGCCCCCCACAATGTCCCACAGCACATCCCCACTGTGTATTAGGAACATCTTCCTATGATGACATCATCATTCCAGATATTATTATCGGGAGATGTTACCAATACATGGCGGGGATGTGCAGTGGGACATTGTGTGGGGCTGATCTGAACTCGCCAGCAGAGTTCTAAACTCAAGCCCAACCTGACCTGGAGTTACTCTTGACCTTTTAGTCCCTAGCAACCTTCCAAATATGGATACAAGTACTTTGAATCACACATATCCTATTTTCTTAGTTTTTTTTTTCAAAAATAGGGCAGAGGGGTAGGTCTTAGGCCTGCCTTTCCCCTAAAATAGGTCAAATTTTCAAAAAGGTTCATATTTGGAATATATTGACCCATTGATACGATATATATTGATCGATACGACTTGATATGTAATGAAAATTTCAACCTCGAACCCTAACTGACCTGCAACTTGAAAATTCCAACTCAACCATCATGGCTTTCAAAATAAACCAGATTTTCACAAGTTATTTGAACTTGTCTCAGCTCAGTTTAAACCGAGCTTTGAGCCGAATTTGAACTCGATATATAGGCTCGTTTGTTAATTGAGCCGAGCTTGAGCCCAGTGAAACTCGGCTCGTGAGCCTAGTATTAAATAAATAATTCTTATTATATACAAACATATAATAAATAATTTTATTATATATATTATTTTTATTTGTCATGTATAATAGTAAATAATTTTTATAATTATTTTTTGTATATATAATATTAAATTACAATTCTTCATTTTTGTCTAAAAAATAAAAAAATAATTTTATACATATAATTTTTATTTTTCAAAAAGAATTTGACTTATAGTCAAGTTCGAACTTACAAGCTATATGAACTGAGCAGAACTCGAGCTTGAACTTGAACCTGATACTATTTATGCGAACTAAGCTCGAATAACCAAATATTCAGCTTGACTCGACTCGAATCCACACCTATATATGTATATAATCAAATGTTATTAGATATGAATTGAATTGGTTCGGATTGAGGTGGATCCATATTTCATCCAATTATAAACCGATGAAACTCAGTTAGACTTAGAGTTTGAATTTGGTCAAACAGATACCTTTTGCAGCCCAGGTTACTTATGGGGCACCGAAAATGGACACAGTCATCTCAGGTCCAAAACTTGTAGACTCAAATCTTACTATTGAGGCCCAGCAGGTTTGTCAGTCAATTTGCAGCCTCTAACCTACTATGAATGTTAAAAGACTACAATCTTATAAAGTAAAAGAAGACATTCTATTGAATAAGGCAGCATTTGCTAAGTCTTTTTTTCATTTGGTAACTAAAAGTTGGAAAGATGAGAATATACGTGCAAGGAAAGGTGGTCACATCTGTGCCCTATGAGGGGACGCCCCATAATGCTTCCCAGCACATCCCCATCTTGTATTGGGAACATCCTCCGATGATGTCTTATCATCTCCTGTATTATTATTGGCAAATGTTCTCAATACAAAGTGGAGATGTGCTGTGGGCCATAGATGTGAACTCCAAGGAAAGACCTGAAAAGACCGAAAACTCTAAATTTTAGAAAGCTTCAAATGAAGTATTTTAATCTTTATGCATGATAGATAACATCTAAATGCATTTTTAAAAGTCCGATAGACCGAGCTGCTTACCAAACAGCTTAATATGTCGTTTGGTCATCTAGATTGTTGAAAGATCTTTCTAACAAAAATTCGCAAATGGCACCTATGATTTTAAATAATGCTTAAGACAATCCCACGACTAGTGTCAATATCAAGTGGGATATGGGTAATACTTACTATACAAAGTTGGGTAATGTGTTAGGAGGGCCATAGATGCCATCATATATCATATAAATAATCCTAATTTAACAGCCAAAATTGCCAAGAGGATTAAAAATTGCCAATTTTTTTCCTCTTCAAAGAATTTTCATTTTGCTTCTAATAATGGAAATAATAGCTCAATTGTTTTAAAGTGAGAATTTTACCACCTATTTTACAGTCTAAGAAAAGTTAGCAGTTGATCTACAACAAAACATGCCAGCTAGGGTTATCACCATGGAGGCCTTATATCGCATAAGGACAAGAGGCCAAGAGGCCAAGAGCTATACCCCATAACCATATCCTATGTATTTGCATAAAATTAAAAAGTCTACATTTTGTTCTCTTGTGAGTTAAGGGCATTATTCTTAATTTATTGCCCAACCCCACAGGATCAAGGAGCAGAATTGGGCTTAATCTTGTCGTTTTTTCTTTTTCTTTCTTTGCTCTCTCTCCTCTTTCTCTCTCTACCCTATGGGATAGTCTGTGAAGTATAAAGTGTTTAACATTTCAACTTCACAAAACAAGTTTAATCTCGGCACATCTCTTGTGTTCCCAGGTAAAAGAATCATAGGGCTTCCTTGGACTGTAAAACTGCATTTGCTTTGATCCATTGTGATGGTTCCTTGATGGGTCTATTCCTTAACTCCTCGCTAGTGGCTAGTCGCCTTGTTGCTACTCAAGTCCTAGTCTGCTCTAGAGAAGAATTGGGCCTGGCCCAATCCGGCCCAATTCTTCTTTCTAATCAAAAGAAGAAACACCTTCACTTAACTAGGGATCATCAACCCTATTTTGTCAGTTATTTTGGTCTCCATCTGCTGCCACTTTGAACTGATACACATTTCTGTCTTTTGGCCCATTACCATGTTGACTGAAAATTCTGATTTTGGGCCGGGAATCGATGCGACGATGGACCATGGCTGAGATCTATGAAGAACTCCATATTCCACAACATAGTAGGAAGAAAATCAGGAGCTTGTTAAGTTGTTTTTCTCTCAAACATCCCACAACGATTTCACCATTGTTGTTTGCCCATGTGATTGCTGTTGCTGAAACTGATGAAATCCTTGCAATCTCTGCTCACTAATTGCCTCCAACTCCGATCCCTGCTTCTGCTGTTGCTGTCCTTGTTCATGTAAAGCTGCTGATTTCGATCCTCCAATTCCTAGGAAATCCACAGTCATCACATCCCCACTACTGCTTCCTCCAACCCTATACATTTCTATTTGATTCCGCCTAGTTGGTGGGATCCCTACCCCTGAATTGACACTTGATCTACCCTGTGACATACTGCAGGTACTAGTACTACTGCTGTGTTCATGCTCTATGTTCTTCAAGAATCCATGGTTCTGATCAACAACTCCCAGTAACATCCCCATGCCATTCATCCCTGAGCTCCGGGCGCTTTCTGTAGCTTCGAAAAACTTGGGCGACTTGTCTTGTTTGGACTTCTCCAAGAGTTGGTTTGTTAATTCCCCACTGTCCTTCCCAACTGGTTGTGATGGGTCTGCTTGTAGTTGGGTGTGATCATATGAGCTGTTGTTGTTCTGATGCATTCCTCCGTAAGATGATGTTCTTATGCTGGAGAGCTGATGATCAGTCCCAACCAGACCTGCAATGAAGCTCTTGTGGATCATGGAGGAGTTGGTGTTGCTGCCTGCAGCTGCACCAATTAGGGCAGCTTTCTGCAATAAGGCTGTTGCAGACATGTGAGCTGATGACCCCAGAAAGCAGAAAGAGGATGAAGGGGTGCTTCTTGGGGCACCAAAAAGGGTGGCAGAGCTGCTAGAGAACATGCTTCCTGCCGCCATGTTTAGAGACTTAGGTGGCATTGAAGACATTATATCACTGCCACTGGGTAAGGACTTGAGAGGATTCTTGTCTCCGGGTTGGTTGAATTCTGATGAGATCCCGACCAGTGAGTTGTTGATGGTGTTTATGGGCATCGACGACATGAGCTGGGTGACTTGACCTTGTGATTTTGCTTCTTCAGTGGTGGATGCCAGACCTTGCTGCTGGTTTACCTTGTTGTTTTCTTCTGTTAATGCATCACAGAAAGCTCTGTGTGTGATGAAGCTATCTCGTCTGCAGGGAGTTGATGAAACGTTCGAGCTAGTTAATATACTAATAATCTTCAGATATCTAGCTTAGGAATTGAAGTAAGTGATTGATATTCTTCCTTCCCATTAACGAACAAAGAAAAAAAGTATACTGAAGCAAAATAACGTAGAATATAAGACAATTACGTTAGCACTGTTGCAGAAAAGAAAACAATATCCGGTGCAGAGATCCGGACTCACTAGTCACTGCTGGAAGGACAAGAATTTTGTTGCTCTTTTGCCCAATTTCCAAAGAATCTTAGGTAGTTGTCATTTTAGAATAATTATTTTGCAGAAAAGCTTATGAACATTGGGATGATATATAATTTTGTAATATAATCCCCACAAATGGGGTTAGACATTATGTAACCCTATTCCTGACCCAATCTTCAACCCAACCCAACCCAAAAACCCTATTTTTAACCAACCCAATTCGCAACTCACAACCCTAGAAAATCATGAAAATATAAAAAGAAAATACAGAATATAGTAACTTAATTATCTTCTTTGTAGAAGCCTGATATACATAGACTTCTAAAATCATATAAAGGGGGTTCATGTTAAGCATTTGGAGGAAAAAGTCAGCAAAATTGAAATGGTCTTCCTCATTGTCTGTTTGGCTTAGATGATAATTGAAATCGAAATCAAAATCGTTTCAAACTTCAAAGCCATCGGCAACAAAATACCCTTTTACTTCTATGAAAATAGTTTCTATGTTAATCT
>NW_010729132.1:248533-281590 GCF_000365185.1 Nelumbo nucifera | reverse complement strand
GATGTATTGCTTCTATGAAAATAGTTTCTATGTTAATCTGAGACAAGATAATATAAAAATTAATCATGCATTTGATTTCAATATACTTGTATTATCTGCCAACAGAAGCCTGCTCTAGAGACAAGCAAGTTTCAAACTTCAAAGCCATCGGCAACAAAATACCCTTTTACTGGGTATATTAACTCCTAATTCCTAACTAGCAGCCACATTTAGTCAGGATCAAGTAGGCACAACATTATAAGCACGTTCAATGAGTACTTTCAAAATTTTTTTACACATGTTCTTTGAAATACCCCCAGCCTACCTTGAAAAAGATTACCTTAATGCACAGGAAATGCCATTCCACGAGGAACGAGGAACAGATTCCGGTTGAAATCAGAATAGCCGGTCCGGTTCAGATTCCAGACCCCTTCCCATGAACCAAACGGATCCTTAGTTGTTATTATAATAGGTAATTAGTGTGAGGGCCGGAAAATCTATGATACCTGGAGAAGATGGTTCCACAGTCACATTTGTACTCTCTAGTGCCGCAGGTCTTTGAATGAGCTTTCCAGTCCGATTGCACCGCATACTTCTTGGAGCATTTGTCACATTTCCATTTCTTCTCACCGTGCTTCCGGCAAAAATGCTTCTTGATTCCGGTGAGATCACCCAATGCCCTACCTGGATTATGGTGGACACAAGATGGCTCCGGGCATATGTATACTCTCTTCCTAACCTCCGTGCTCGTTCTCTGCCGGAGTTTCCATGGCAGATTATGGCCTCTCCGATGCAACTGCAGGTTCTGATCCCTCTGGAATCCTTTGCTGCAAATCTCGCATACAAACCGGTTCGTTGCCATCAGGGTTGCAGGAGATAGGGCGATGACCTCTGCACTTGGGTCTGCACAAAATTTTCAGAAGTCTCAATATCCATTAGTTGATTAGTAATGCTACTTCTTCTTTATTGTCTCAATCAACCATAGATCATGGCATCCCGGAATTCAGAATTTTTACGTCTCTGTTTACAAACTTATGCTCCATTTTATCATCCATCAAATCAATTCATCATTTATGTGTTTAACTGAACTCTAGTGGAATTTCAAATTCTAGTGGAGGAACTGAACCGAGAGCATTGGTGATTAAACTTATTTCTAGCTACTGGTAATAATAATAATTTAATATCGAGATCAACTCAACCTTGGAGCCAAACCTTAAAACAGTACAAGACAAGAAGAGAGAAAAGAGTAAGCAACTACCAATCAGGTACGGATATTACTCCTTAATCTTCGAACAGTAATCTCAAATCTAAAACAGTTGAAAAACAAAGAACGGAAAAAAAGGGAATCAAGCTAGCCACTGTTTTTTCTGCAACTACTGAAATCTTCAGTCAATAATTGAGCCCTTCAACAACCAATTGCAGTAGTTTCCCACTCCAGAAACCAATCTCAATTTTAAGAGATTATTCAACTACTGACATCCCAAATCAGCAAAAGTTAATTTTCGCCTCCCCTCGTCTCTGTTCAAATGATCGAATCAAATTAATCCGTGACGATATCCACGTCCAGACTTAATTACATGCAAACCAATTCAATCCGTTGGAGAGAAATTCCAAGGATGAAAATTTTCAACAACAAGAAGAGGAAAAACGAAACAATCGCTAATATCTGTTTATTGAAATAACCATGTTAAGTTTCAAAAAAGAAAACTAGCTTCTTCATGGTTAACTCGGATTGAAAAGAAACGATTAAGGGTTTAACCTGGAGCTAGCTGAAGGATTATTAAACAGAAATTGGGTACTACAGAAACAACAGTAATGGTTCAAGGAGTAGTTGATTTGCCTGGAGTTCCCGGTAAGTTTCTTTTCTTCTTGACTGTCTGCTGCTGCTGAGGTTTTTGGGAGGTGGAAACTTTGCCATTAGTTGCAGTGGAAGGTCCAAAGTTGGAGCCACGGAAGTGATGTTGTAGTAGTGGTAGCTGCTGCTGCTGCTGCTGTTGGACTTCTTCTCCAGTATTGCCAGAAGAGAAGCTCCCACAATCACCAGTGACGTTTGACATTGGAGGACGGATTGATTGAGTGTCTATAATTGAAATTTGTCTTTCTCTTTTTCAAACTCTTTGCCTTGTTTCTTTCTTTTCTCTCGTTTTCTGGGTTCTCTGGGTTTGTTTTTCTTTATATTTTTTTTGGTTGAACACGAGAGCCGGGATTTGCTCTTAGTAGAGGAAGACAAAAACCAGGGAATTCTCCTTCATTTCTGGAGGAAGGAAACTGGAGCCACCAAGAGAGAACAAACTTGGGAACAGCTAGGCTGGGTCCTCTCTTTGGCTTGTTTTTCCAATATATATTAGTTACGTTTATTATATAACCTACATGCACATGTACTGATTGATGTACATTATCATCTCTCTGGATAGACAGGACTACCCTTCTTTTTCTCTCTTAATTTCTGGTTATCAAGAGAATGCCATTTATTTGGGCACATCCTATTTGGATAGGAGCACAACCCTGATCATGAGACGAAAAGTTCATTTTTCACAATGGTTTTCGAACTGACCCGGATGGTGGACCATTCCGCCCGGGAACCGTTCTGGCAACCGGTTCCATTTCATCCCTAAATCTAAACTTTGCCAAAAAAAACTGTTAACTTGGTCAGTGACCCACTGACATAGATGGTTGAAATTGTTAATCCGTTCGAACAGGAAGTGGAATCATTGACCTGAAAACTGGTGGCTAAAACAGTTCTCATAACAAATTAATTTAAAAAAAAATGTTTTTTCACTTTAAAAAATACAACTACTCTCGTATTTTTACTTTTGAACTTATACAATCCAAAGATCCACCCATGGTTCTTTTGTAGCAGTGCATATATGGCTCAAAGCATTGTTATTTTTAGGTGCTATTTTCTGAAGTAGGTATTAACAATTGAAATTGGCTTTTCCTCTTTAATCCTAATATTTGACATTTCATGGGTTAAAAAACTGGTACATATCATAGGATACTCATCAATATATTATCATGTTTTAAAACTTTTGAACTAGTCATGATTTTGTGATCTTAATTAAGAATCAATTTTAATTTTGAATGTATATAAAAATTTAAAATTTACTTTTGAACTTAAAATTCATTTTGAAAATTGGTTCTTTTGGAGTTAAGAAAATTAATGTTGTAAAAAAAAAGAATAATTTTTAGTTCAAAATTCATTATTCAAATGGTGATTGTTTTGGTCAGACTTTTAACCAAACATAGTCTACTTGTCACTTCATTGTTTCTCATTTGACTTGATTTATTCTCTCCTTTAATCATGATAAGTTTTGAATAGTGATTTTTTTAGGGGTTTTTATAGTTCAGTCCACCTCAGAAATCTGACCTCTACCTACGTCAGATGAATCCTACCCGTGAATTGATGCTAAATTCACCAATAGGATGCGGTTTATAGGAAGGGGGGAGGGCTACTGGTAGATTAGGAGGGGGGGCTGCAATTTCAGTATCAAAGTAAAGTAATTTGATCACATCCCATTACTCCTCAGTTATATAACAAGGATAATTAGATTGTTCACATCATCTGTCCTTTGGTACAGAATCTGTCACATCATTTAAAAAATCACTTTAATTTTAAAATGGGAAAACGAGCTGGTGTGGCATATTGCTATTGGACTGGTATAGAAAATTTTCTGTACCAGAGGAGGGGACTGACGATGTGAATTCATCAGAATAATTAAGGTTCCAGTTGCTTAAGATAACAGAAAAATTGTCAAGAGACCTTGGAGTTATTTCCCTAGGTGGAGTGTTCAATGTTTAAGTCATACATGGAGGACAAAAAGAGAGATCAGGAGATCAAGCTAATATGAAGAGTGTTCTGATGTGTCATCTAGCTGTGATCAAGTGCCCTCATATAGAAAAAAAAAAGGATTTTTAAATTGCATTTCACCTCAGAATTCTGATTTAAACTGCAGAGCTATAATAGTTCAAATTTATGAACACCTCCACCTATAACACTCACACTCTCCTTGAATTGACATCAATTCCGAGCTGGCACCTACCCCCAACTATAAGATAGAACTAGGATTTCAGAAGTGGATTGAACAGTAAAAAATCTAGAAAAAAATATATTTTTTAGGTATTTGGTAATGCACAGTTGCATACACCACTAATAAGCCCCTCCCCCAAGTTGGTAGTTGAGGGAATCGAATTCACATCTATACTAGAGCAAATCAACTAACATACCAACTGAACCATCCCTCAATTGGCAGGTAGATAAAAAAAGAGATTTAGTGAAGGAGTAATGGTCTTCTTGGTTGGTTCAAGTCTCCTTATTTGAAATGGCCCCTTAGTCATCCATTTTTGCCTTAAATGCATGTAGGTCTTTTATTCTACGTTATTCATCGGTTATGCCAATGAATTTACCACATTGCCCTTGGTTTGTGCTATATGGCTCATTTTTCGATTAATATTTGGCCATATCACATCCCAACCCTAGTGAAAAGACAAAGGAAAGCCCTGTTTATAGCTATAAAAATGAATGCATGATAGTGTTTTTCTAAATTCGGGTTTAGTGCTCACAAGACTGTCCTCACACCGTCTTCATAGCCCTTAGCAAGCTTTTTTTTCAAATGCAAGCTGTGCATTTGAAATATCTTCTGATTAATAAAATATACGAGTATAAAGATGTTTCCAATACATAGCTACAAAAGGCTGTAAGGACAATTTTATGAGGACCAAATTATTTTTCGCCTTTAAAATTATAACAATATATTTTTTTTGAGAGAATGACTGATCAGGTTAGAATTTTGTAACCCACACCATACAAAGGAATGAATCCTGACTGTGAATTGATGCTAAATTCATAGACTGAATGCAGTTTATAGGGGGAGGGGCCTATTAATAGACTATGGGGGGCTGTCATTCAAAATTCTGCATTGGGCTACAGAGTGCTTAACCCTTTTTTTTTTTACATTTTAGCATAATAATGACTAAGGGTGTTGATGTGCCCTTTATAAATATGGGATGTGCCCAAATTCCTTCCCTTGTCAATTATAAGAACCTCAAAGACCCATCTCTTTATTTTTCTTAATAATATTTTTGGTGGTCGGTTGGTTATATTTCAAAAGGAAAGGGGTAAATTTGTAACCTACGTTATAATAAGATACCCATGAAGGCATAGAATAAATTAATAATTTTCTGAGTTCGGACATTGCTGGCTTATGGTTGTGGGTTTTGTCCGTTTGTGTGGTGTTATCTTTTCGATTCTTAAAATAAAAAATAAAAATTTCTAAAACTATTAACAAATTCAATAAAAAATCATAAAAAGGGAAACCGTATAAAAAACGGTACCCTCCCCACAATGGTTTTTTCACCAAATCTCTGCAGTAACACTGTACCTAATCAGCCGCCGTGACTCATGAAATGACCGAAATACCCTCAGAAGTCACGGGAGACCGCTTCATCGAACCCCTCGCGAAAGGGACTCAACAAAATTCTGGAGATCACGTGCACCGCTGGCAGTTCCACATTTGTCAGAAATTCCAGGGGCTCTATTGCGATTTTCTCGGATTTGATGGACGATGATTCAGTGTTTCTCTTTTCTATAATGCTACTGTGGACTGAAGATGGTGATGGGAGGACGACGTGCCTCGTGTGATCGATTAAACTGGTTTTGGTTTGGTTTGGCCTCTGTCAAAGATGTTTGGCTTTTGTCTTCTTTTTTCCTTCTCAAAGCCCAAGTCGCTTTCCATGTTACTGTTCCATTCCAAATTTCCAATTCCATATCTCCATTTTTACTTCTCTATTTTCTTTCTTTCACACTTTTCCTTTCCCTAATCTCTCTGCAGTCTGCACTAGCTTCTAATTCACCAGAGAATGGTTGCCATCACCAACAGTCTCTCTCTCTTTCTCTCTCCTCTCAAATGGGTTTTGGCCTTTTGGGTATGGAGATTGGAGGGGAGACAGGGTGTTATCACCGTCTCTCTCTCTCAAATGGGTTTTGAGTATGGAGATTAGAGGGGAGACAGGGTGTTATCACCATCTCCCCCTCCTCTCTCTCTCTCAAATGGGTTTTGGTTATGGAGATTGAAGGGGAGCTAGACAGGGTGTTATCACCATCTCTCTCTCAGGGGAGACAGGGTATTATCACCAACAGTCCATCTCTCTCTCTTAATGGGTTAATGGGTTAATGGGTATGGAGATTGCAGGAGAGATTGGTTTGCATGGGTGCTGCATGTATTTGGATTTTGGAATTACAAACATGCATGTGAATTGAAGCAATTTATCAGCTCCTGTCTGCAACATCTGGGAGTGGCAGTGGTGGTCCTTGATCCGACCCGCCAATCTATCCAAATGTCCAATTTTTCCGGCTTTTGCCTGCAAATGTGGGTAGAACTCCCCGAGTTGGTTCCCATCAGCATCAGGCCATCACCATGCATGCTGCTCATTGAAACTGAAAACCCTAACATAACACCCCCTTTCATTTTCTTATCTCTGTATCGATCGCCTTTCATCTTTTCAAGGTCGCCCCGAATTTGATGACAGAGATCATTACCTGCTCCGCTGCATGTATATTACATGAAGAAGCCAAAGGCTTGGGCGTGGGGAGCTACAGGACTCCCTCCTTAAATCGTCTGTGGCCTTGTACCTACCTACCCACACTCACTTGTCCTTACTCAGAGGACAACGACTCACCACTGAACAAAGTGAGACTTTAGCCTTTGAAACGCCTTCTTCACTCTCCTAGAAAGAGATGGTTTTGGTGCAGTGCAGTAGACACTATCTTGAGCAATGGAGAGTGCTGCTTAGCCTCATCAAGCTGCAGCAGCAGAGCTCCATCATCAACTAGGGCTAGCTCCTCCTGTGAGTTGCAGAAGCAGGACGCTCCTTCCAATGAAAAAGCTTATGGTTTAATTTACTTTAGCTACCTAGACTCATCCCCACTACGTTCTCCATAGCTAGCTAGGGGGGTTACGTTCCTATGGAGCAAAACTTTTCGTGGAGTGTGTGTTCCGGAGAGACAAGACAGCTCTTTAATTTTCAGGAATCTGAAAATTAGTCACCTAACCCAATTTTGCAATTTATATGAACCGTTTTATACTCTACAATATTTTCATTATTTGCATCATTTCCAAATGCAGCTTAATTAACTTTGATTGGAAGCCAAGAATATAGCTAACAGATAGTTGTATTTCCATTAGGGATACTACCTTAACCAATGGGTATCCTGATTTTGGGGTAATGATAGGTTCTAGGATTTTACAACCCCTATGGATAAAAGTAGGGTATGGTATTAGGCTAAACACAACCCTCTCCAATTTGCGTATTATTGAAAATCATATGAACTTTATATGTTACTTGTTAAATTAATAATATTTTGAATTTTATATGTGTTTTACATGTCTTAATCAAATAATTGAAAATGTTGTTGTTTGTTTATGTTATTTTACTTATTTATTGCTTATATATAAGAAGAAATAATATATAGTAAATTAGAAGCAAGTTCTAAACCCAACCCACCCTACTCTTGAATGCAGGGAGGGTAGGGTCAGGGAAAATTTTGCATTTTCATGTACGGGGAGGGTTGGGAGGTTTAAGGAGGCAAGTAGGGTCTAGAACTTACAAAATCCTCCCTGAACCCACCCGTTGCCATCCCTAACCAAAATGAAAGTCGATTACCCTATTAGACACATAGAATTAGGCCTTAGGGAGCATGCTGGTCTAATCCAAGCTGGTTCACAAGCATGGATCATCAATCTAGGTTATTGTGTTTGTAGAATTCGGATTACCTGAATGCTTTTGCTGTTAGCGGGCTGTGGAACCAATGATGAAGTTCCACACTAGTAATAAAATCATGGCCCCACTGTAAAAAGTGTAGGGCCCATGTATTTAAATATTGGGTTCCACAACCTGCTGAACAGCTAAAGCATTCAGCTAAACCTTGCTCGTGTTTATACCCTTATAAAACTAGACTGACCCATTAAGTAATCATGGATCATCCATTATGGGTTTTAGAGTGGGGTACTAGTCGAACTGGAGATCGGCTTCAGTGCAAATTCTATTTAAACAGCCTTTACAGTCTTGCATTGGGAACATCTCCATACTTTTATGCCTTATTTCATGGGGAGATATTCCCAATGCAAGGCTATAAAGACTGTTCGAATGGGGCTTGCACTGACTGATTCCGGTTTCGTCCGACTGGGTTAAATTTTCAGGTTATGTTCAAATTGGTCTAACATCTCTACTTCCATTGGCCGATCTATGTTGAAGTGTGTGTAAAAAAGGACCCCATTTAAGAAGCCAAAATTTATTTGAACCATAATATTTTTTTGAGTGGGGGCAATGGAATTTACCAAATGACATCCATGTCCCTATCCCATGTGAACCAAGTAATGAGGTTTGGGACTTAGGGTTTTACCCTTATGTTTTTCTGTTTTCCTTTTCTTCCTTTTGTTTTTTTTTCTCATTTTACATCCTCAACAATTCAATCTTATCTCTACTTTGTTTCCTCAAACTTAGAGATGGCAATTTTCCCTGTCCCTCCTAGGTAATTGAACTCTTCGACTTTATCAGGTTGAGGCAAGGCATGAACTTCACTTCCCATCCCCATAAATATATTTTATATTATATATACCAAAATATATATATATAATATTATTTATGCTTTAATTTTTTTCTTTATTTTAAATAAATCCTGTTCCCAAAAAACTTCTAATTAAAAAAGTAAAGGATTTGGTCCTTAATGGAGAACCCATCTTCATCAAGGATTGGGAATTAATGGAGATTAACCTTTCTTCTCAATGGGGACCAGGGTTAGGGATGGGGAGTATGGTCCCCACCCCCAAATCTACCCTATTATGACTAAGTTGATGTTATGATAATGCTTGCTACCCCTATTGATCAAAGGTCTTGAATCTGCCACTCGCTACTTCCTTTTGCGAAATATTCTTATGTCATAGATTTGAGGTTGAGGTAAATTTAGTTCTTATGCTAGAACTAAGGTTTCGTGAACATAGGCATCATAATGCTATTAAAAACTTTTGCTTATATATATGAAGCTAAGTCAGGTTTGCCTTGAAGAAAGCCTCAACTGTCAATTCTAATAACCAATCTCGAAGTTAAATTGGATCATTTCAACTCTAACCTTAAACCAAACTTCAATTTGACCCAACTCAACCCGGTTTTCAAGCTAACCCAGTCCAACTTGCAGCCCTAATTTTAAAACAATACTCTTGACGATAGTGAACCACTAACACACAATTCCAATTTTCAACACCCTTTAAGCCAATAATGATTTGGTTGATGATTCTAATTTTTTATTATATATTCCAACATCCTGATCAGCTCTTCTCTTTTCACATTTAATGTTGTATTATAGAATCAAAAGCTTAACGTAAGATATGATACACAAACCAAATTAATGGTAGATTGATAGAATACAGCCAGGATATATTTTTAAATTATCAGTCAAAGATTCATGCATAATAAGCAAGCTTATGTGTTAGTCAAGACAAATTAAGTCTTCCACCAGTTATATAAAAAATTCATGTACGTACACACTAATAATATCAATTTATTTATAAGTAAAATCTATGGTGCATCCGCTTTATCATAATGGATGGTAATTACATCTTCTTAGAAGGTCTTTAGGCAATAGCCATTATCTTTTATATAGGTGGCATTATAAAATTTCAATAGATAGAATCTTAGAAGAGGTTAAATTATCACTCTTAAAAAAATGTATTCATTCACAAAAAAATGATAATTCCACTCTCTTAAAATTTACACAGGTAGCATCCTAATCTCTAAAAAGTGGCCACTTCAAATGTTATGGTAGTAGCTGAATATTATTCAAACACAACCATTTCAAGCTTGTCATCCCATGTCTATAGAAGGAGACTCCAAGCTTGTCATCTCATGTATGTGTGGAGAAACTCAATTGCCGTGGAGCATAAAGAACATCATTGAAGACTGCACTGCCATGAAGACCCAGTTCGAGTTTGGTTTGAAGTACCGTCATGTCTACCATGAGGCGAATCAAGCTACAGACTAGTTAGCCCATCAAGCCCAATCCTGTCCTATGGATTTCTTAAGTTTTAACTTGCAGGATCTCCCTCCTCCTTTGGGTTTTATTTGTAATTGTGATTTGTGGGGACGTGTTACCCCTCGGCTTGTGTAGCACCAGTTGGATCTATAAAAAAAACAAATATTCAAAATATTAAATGAATAAAAATAAATGAAATTCATAAAAATGACTAAACAATTAATACAAATGGTGTGAGTTTCATTATTTTAGATGAAATAGTTTATTAATTGCAAATTAGATTTAACTTTTTTTGAAAGTGTAACCTAATTTAGCTTTTAAAATTAAATTTATCAAATAAATAGTAAATACCAATTAAAGTGGGTTACTACTTACAAATAAAACCTTATTTAATCTATTAAATCATACTAAAAGCAACATAAATTAATAGTGATTTTCAAACAAAGTAGATCAGAATAAATTGTTGATTACAAAGATGTAAGGACCATGCTAATTTTTCTAATTTAATTTTTATAGTTAAATAGTAAATTTCAAATTATACTGTAGTTGCCCCCAAGTATGGGATCATTCTCTAGATAAAACATGGTAAATCTCTTAAATCAAATAAAAAGTCTAACCTAAATGTCAAATACAAATAATTTAAAAATTAAAATAATTCAGATTAATGGTCCCGTACTATTCATTCCTAGTGAATCAATAAAAGTAAATAAACATTAACCTAATTGATTGAGATCTGAATTTAACGTACAACCAATATTAGTGAATGCTTCTTACAACAAGGAGATGAAGCTGAAATGTCAAACTTGTTGAACTCTAAGTCTCTGGTTAGTATGAACTGAATCTGAAGACCGATTGAATATCTGGATAGCGACAAACACCCACCTGGTTTAATTGAGAAGCAAAGAAGAAAAATTCCATGTTTTAATTGATATTCTATATGTAAGACAAAGTAGAAGAAAATGACTTTCAAACGGAATATTGATCATATCCAGCCATTTTCTTCATAACACAAGCAATCGAGCTCCCTGGTATGATATATCCATCAACTCTGACGGCCACCGATTCCACTCTTTCCTATCAAAACATAATATATACATATTAACTGAGACCAACGCATTTACAGCGACAGATATGCTTAAACCAGAAAAATCAATATTTCAGTTATGCTGATAACGTACCTAATTTGACATATATATATTGATGGCGAAACCATGATGGATATTTAATATAATTTAGTTGATTTTTCAAAGTTGTATGAGCCTTTTATGTATTCAAATGCAAATTTGACTGATGAGTTGGTTGTAAAAATCAAATTTGGTGATCTAAAGTCATGAATCTCTCTCTCTTAGTCCAGAGCTGGGCTTTCACTGATCTGACCCATGCTATTTGGTAGGTCTGTTTGCTTGATAAACATTTGTCTTGGTTTATGTATGCAATTCAGTCATTGGGAAAAGTTTTATTTTAATATTTTCTCTAACACAAAGGTGTTTATTTATTGTTTTAGTTATGTGACGCCTAATGATACTTAATTAGCAATAAACACCAGAAAAACGTTTATCAACCACTTTTTCTCGATTTGGAAGATAAATCAAGTACAAACATTTATTTAATAAATGGAAGTTATGCCAAACATCGTGTTGCGTTTCCGTTTTGATTCTTCCCTTGTCATATAGATGATTTGACCACTACATTTTCCATTGGATTACATGCATGGAGGTATTGGGGGAGTTCCCACTTCAATTGTATTGTCTTATGTGAACTAACATAAAACAGATTAGCTGAATTTAATAGCTTTTTATTGACAAGTTAAGAGATTAAGGTTGTGTTTGGAAATGATGCAAATAAGTGTGAATGTAAATATGTAGAGTGTAAAATGGTTCATATAAATTGCGAAATTGGGTTAATTTTACATTGACAAATTTACCTTCTTACCAAACACAAATTCCAATAAAGCATGACTTTTTTTTTTTTTTATCAAAAGCCCATTTGAATGCAAATTTACTTTTTTGATGTACTTTTACATCTTATTATCAATATAAATATGCATTGGAAAATGTATTTTCTATCATTTGTCAATACATAAATGTCATTTGCATTGTTTTCAAACGCAGCCTAAAGAGATGTTTAGTGTGGAAGTGTTGTGATTCTGTTTGAGGTCTGCATCAACACCACGTTAGTGTATTAAGTAAAACACACACAAAACACATTTGATGAGATCACAACGACCAAGGCCACACCTCACAGCACAACAAGTTGAAACATCATGTAGATGTTTCCTCTAACAGCCAATGGAGCTGTTGCATTTCAAATGATGTGGCGCTTACCTGACTTATTATACGAGAAGCTATAGATGTGATTTGAATAGAAATTTTACTATAAACACCTAGTCAGCATTCATCCATATCAAACATGTTTTAAGATGAAATGGACATGCTATCGCTATGCAAGGGGCGTGGTGTGTCCATTTCATCCTCAATCACATCACCACACCTCACCACAATACCAAACGCCCACTAAGTGATTGTGGGTCATATGCACTTGAGCAAAACAGCTATCAAATTCAGCTACTCCTTTTGGCATATACAAGTATGAAACTATAATAAATCATTGTCCAGTGTGTTTTGCTCCAAAACATCTCATTCTCTCAATTTGGAAGGAGTATAAATGCAAATATGTAGAGTGCAAAACCTCATATTTTGTATTATTTTGTATGTATTTACATTGTACATATTTGCATTTGTACTCTTTCTAAACTGAGCCTAAGTAGGCTTGTAAATGGAGCGAATTTGAATAGAATATGGCTTGATTTGAATTTGAAACCGATTAAACAAGGGATGATTCAAATTCGATTTGATATTCGACAGTTTTTTAAAATAATCATCCGAATTCGAATTCATCGAATAAGTCGAATATCCAAATTCGATTGACTGTAATATGTTAAGTTTAACCACTCAAACATAACTTAACTAAACAACATAAAATGAATTCAACTGGAAGAATATTGGAGACGCCAAGGATAAAGTCTTCAACCGGGAAGAATGGAGACGAGAAAGTCTGCAACTGGGAAGAACATTGGAGACGCTGAGGGGAAAGTCTGCAACTGGGAAGAACGAAGACGCTAAAGAAAAAGTCTGCAACTGGGAAGAACATCGAAGACACTGAGGGGAAAGTCTGTAGCCGGGAAGAATGGAGACACTGAGGAGAAAGTCTGCAACAGGGAAGAACGGAAACGCTGAGTAGAAAGTTTGCAACCGGGAAGAACGGAGACGCTGAGGTCTACAAATAGGAAGAACAGAAACACTAGGAGAGGATGGAGACGATCAGACTTTTCACTCACTTTTTATTATTAAAATAATATTATATTGAGTGATTTTACCGAAAGTCATTATGTAGTGTACTTCTTAATATATTTTGATGATGCGCAATCTGGTCACTCCTAGCTGGAAGTGACGAGGCTTCTAGTTGGCGACAGACAAGAGATACCTGCAAGAAGGACGAAGGTACCTGGGGTTGAACACCCGATGGGGACTCTCCGATGCTTAAGTTAGAACTTGGTAGCGATCTGAGAAAGAGAATGAGTATGCAAGAAGATGAGAGCTAGAGAGTGGTGAATATGCGATACCTTTGCCTCTGAGGAGTCGGAGTGCTTATATACTGGCATTTGACAGGTTCAATGGGATTGATCCCAAATCCCGGTTGTGGCGATCCGCTATCAGGTCGTACCTCGAAGGGGCTAGCCGTTACTGTAAGGGCCGAGAGCAGGCAGGCTACAAAGAACGTTGCATGGTACGGTCCCGCCAGCTGGGGGGACAACTTGTAAGCATGACGCCGCCAGGCGGGAGACAGGGGGCAACCTTCTGAATTGGCAGGCGCTGCGCTGTTAGACGAGGGATGCGGGAGCAGTCTGGCAGGTATGACTTTGTCAGATGATAAGCTTCCTGTAAAATGCCGAGCCTCCCCGTAGCGAGCTACCCTATAACAAGCTGCTGGTGGTTCTGCCTGAGGTGAGTTGTCTTCGAGGCGGCCCACTTGCTTGGGCCTGGAGCGAGCTCGATGTTCCAGTTCGCGAATTGGGATGAACTTAATTCGAAGTGCAGCTCGGGACATCGGCGTGCTCGAGCTCGCCCCGTGGCGAGCTCACTTGCTGAGCTGTCACCCACGTCGAGTCATGTCCACGTACCGGTCCGCCTATGCCGAGCTGTCGTATATGCTGAGTCACATACACGTGTCACCTAGTCAGGAGGTTGGGCTAAATTACCCTTCATCAATTGCCCCCCACTCCTCGAGCTAGGGGTGTTGCCCTAGCACGGGCAGTTCATGAAGTGACGGGTGGATTTGGCTTGTAATTCAAACTACCTTGTCAGACCGCGTGAGGTGCACGCGTGAATGTCACACAATTTATAGATCCTGCGGGCGCCAAAAAATGTGCTAAACTGCTTTCGGTCTCAGAGGACGTGCAACCGGTTTTACTGTGAGCCATTGGATTGCTTTAATCGAGGCCGTTGCTTTCCGGGCACAGTGGCTATAAATAGGAGGGCCCCTGGCCTCATTTCTTATACCAACCAGCCTTGCTCTCGGCTCTGAGATCGTGCCTTTTCCTCGCTTGCTCGAGTTCTCCCCGTTTGCGTCGCTCTTTTCAACCCGTCTTCTTTGGTGAGTCTTTTCTGCCTTATCCAATTATGTTTGGGTATCCAAACGGTGGTGTCCCTTCCCGGGCTGGTAATCAGGGCGAAGCCCCCTCGAGCTTGGGGGGAGCTCAGGAACCTTTCGATGGGCAGTCTCCGGAGGCTCGGGAAGCCTCTGGTTTTACCTGGCTTCCACCTCCCGAAGTCGGGAGCCGGACAGTTTTGGCCCTTCTTCTATGTCGATGGAGAGACTCCGGGCCCTGGTCTTCCAATACAACCTCCCAAGGGAGCTTACTTACAGCCTTTCGACCGACTTCCCTTGGGAGCACGATCATGACGAAATCCTGATTTTCGGGGAACAACTCGTGGCTGGTCTTCGCCTTCCCTTGCACCCTTTGATAGTAGAGATCTTCACTCACTTTAACGTCACCATAGACCAGTTGCACCCGAACTCTGTCCGGAACTTGGTGGGGATCATTTCTTTGTTTTATGAGTATTGTCTTCCTCTTTCTCTTGATACCTTCGCCTCCATCCTGTCAATCCAGAACGCTTCCCCTGGAGCTCTTGCAAATAGGCGCTCTTACTATTTTCCCCCCATTCCCGGCTTCAAGCTTCTCCACGGGAAGCGGGGCTATTTTGTAGTTCGTAATCCTGAGGGGTGGCCCTTTCTATCCCATTGGAGGGCTGCCATTCAGGATCTGGGCGTTAGCTTGGATCTGAGGACACGGGAAACGCTACAGTCCTGGGCAGAGGTTGGCTTCATCTGCGTGGACTATTTGGCCGAGGACAAGCTCGTGTAGGTCGGCCTGAGCCCCGGTAGGTTACTTTTAGGTTTTTCCTTCCTTTCTTGGTTTTTGCGAGCTGGGCTAACGTCTCTTTGCCTTTTGCCGCTGTAATGTCGGACGTGGATGCGCGTCGCCTCCTGTCGAACTCTCAGAGGGGCAAGCGTAGGGCAAAGAGGTTTTGCCAAGACGATGTGTCTACTTCTAGGGCCGCCGAGTTCGAGGCCGCGGACCCGTCCTTCGTTCCATCGCCGAAGGTCCCACCCACGTCCCTTGAGGGAGTAGCCGCGGAAGGCGGTGAAGAAGAGGTCCCTCCTCTGGGACCGTACCCGCCATCTGCGCCAGCCGACCCCTCTGCCATGCCAACGTTCCCCACCGAGGGGCGAAATGAGAGCATCACCAACTGTGTTTTGGCCACGCGGAGGAGCCAGGATTTGATCTTCCACGAGGAGGTCGCGGAATGGTCGGGGATGCATCCTAGGCGGCTCTTGGGGCTGACTTCGACTCATTGCATGGTGGTAAGTGCTTGCTCTCTTTTTTTTTTTGTTTTTTGTTTTACTTACCTCGGCTTTCAATTGGCAATTGAACTCTGCCCTCCATGCCATGGCCTGTCAGACGGTCGTTCACTCCAAGGATGCCCACACCTAGAGGACGGAAGTACGGAGGCTTAATCACGAGCTGGACCGGGCCCGGGGTGAGGTCCTCCAGGCTAAGAAGGGGAGCGAGGCCTAGGGGCTACTTGTTCAAGACCAGGAAGCGCGGGTCTCCCGGCTAATCGAGGAGAACACTCGTTATAGGGAGGAGTCCTCGAGGACGACCGAGGATAGGGAGCGCCTTCGGCAGGAGGTTCGGAGTCTGAAGGCCACCCTCCACGAACGAGCTAGAACCTTTGACGCTACCGTGGATGAAGAAAGGGTCAAGGCGGTGGACCGCTTTAAAGAGCCCCCAGAGTTCCGCGACCTTCAGGTCGAGTACGACACGAACTCCTATCGTTCGAGGTTCAAGCTCTACTGGTACCTGGTCCGGAAGAAGTTCTCTGGCCTTAGCCTTGACGACATCACGATGAAGGGCCTAGCTCTGGAGGTGGCGGATGCAGTGGAGGAGGAGGAGCCCGATTCCCTGGAGGAGACTGATGAGGACGTGGAAGTGGTGGACCCTTGATGTTGGGGTTGTTCTTCTTTTTTCTTTTGATCTTTGAGTGCATGTTCCCGGGTGGTTGAGCCCGGTTTTCTCTTCCTTTTTCTCTCTTTTTGATGTATTTTATCGGGCCGTTAGGCATGGTTTTAAAAAAAAAACCTCGATACTTAATGAAATGTTGTTTTTGCTTAGAATGGTTCCTTTCTGGCCCAAGTCATGCGTATATAGGTTACCCGAGCTGGAAACAAGCAAGGGTAACTGAAGTGGGAGTCATCCCGAATTACGCGAGTTACGTCGAACTATCCGGCTACCGAGCTTGGTGGCGAGTGAGGGTAACCTTAGCAAGATTTTTTCTGAGTTTCTTGCCTCGAGCTGTTTGTGCTTTTGACTAGCAGGCGAGGGGTGAGGTCCTACGCACTGTTTGGAGCCTTCGTTAGTTCAGTTTCGTATCCCTTAGGCTCGGGGAGCGACTCGGAGTCCACTCCTAAGCTTTGCCCATGCCGTGGAGGTGACTGGGCTTAGTTCGCCCATGCCGTAGGGGCAACTGGGACTTAGTTCGCCCATGCCGTAGAGGCGACTAGGGCTTATTTCGCCCATGCCGTAGAGGCAACTAGGACTTAGTTCGCCCATGCCGTAGAGGCGACTGGGACTTAGTTCGCCCATGCCGTAGAGGCGGCTGGGACTTAGTTGGCCCATGCCATAGAGGCAACTGGGACTTACTTCGCCCATGTCGTAGAGGCGACTGGAACTTAGTTGGCCCATGCCGTAGAGGCCACTGGGACTTAGTTCACCCATGCCGTAGAGGCGATTGGAACTTAGTTCGCCCATGCCGTAGAGGCGAGTGGGACTTAGTTGGCCCATGTTGTAGAGGCGACTAGGACTTAGTTCGCCCATGTCGTAGAGGCGACTGGGACTTAGTTGGCCCATGCGGAGCGACTCGGTGTCCACTTTGGGCCAATAGTCACAGGTAGTATTGCCTTAGATTGCTAATGTTCCAAGCTCAGAGTACCTGCCTTCCTTCCAGCGTTTCGAGCTCGTACGTGCCTTCCCCGAGTATTCGTTTTACTCGGTAGGGACCTTCCCAATTCGGCCCCAACTTACCCGCTTCGGGCTCAGGTACAATTACTTTCCAAAAGACCAGGTCACCTACACGGAAGTGCCGCTTCCTGACCCGATTGTTATAGTACCGAGCCACCCTTTGCTGGTATGCTGCGGTCCGGATATACGTGATGTCCCGTACCTCTTCTATTAGGTTGAGGTTGGTGCGAAGCTCGTCATCATTGGCCTCTTTGTCGTACGCTTTTGTCGTACGCTTCTAAGCGTAACGTGGGTACTTTGATTTCAGCCGGGATCACCTCCTTCATGTCGTAGGTGAGGTTAAAGGGGGTTTCACCCATGGCAGTCTTGGTAGTAGTTCGGTAAGCCGATAGTACACTGGGCAGTTCGTCCACCCATAACCCTTTAGCTCGGGTTAAGCGGACCTTCAGTCCACGGAGTATAGCTCTGTTCGTGACTTTTGCTTGCCCGTTCGCTTGAGGGTGCACTACCGAGGTGAAGTTCTGTTGTATCCCCATCTCGGCGCACCAGTCTTGAAACTTGATATCTTCGAACTGCTTGCCATTATCCAAGATGAACACTCGAGGTAGTCCGAAGCGACATACTACATTCTTCCAGAAAAAGTTTTGTACCGTTTGAGCTGTTGTTGTCGTTAGGGGTTCCGCCTCTACCCATTTTGTGAAGTAATCCACTGCCACCACCAGGAATTTTCTCTGTCCTGTCGCTGGCGGGAATGGTCCAAGAATGTTGATTCCCCACTGTGCGAAGGGCCATGGGCTGGTGAGGTACTTCAGGTCGGCAGCGGGTTGGTGATGGATATTGGCATGCCTCTAGCATTTATCACATTTCTTGACGAGCTCGAGTGCATCTGCTTTCATCGTTGGCCAGTAGTATCCTTGCTGCAATGCTTTCTGGGTGAGGGCCCTGCCCCCCAAGTGTCCACCACACAACCCTTCATAAGTGTCGCGGAGAACGAGCTTGACTTTTGAGGGTCGTAAACAACGCAAGTAGGGGAGCGTGTAGGATCTTCTGTATAGCCGTCCGTCTATAATGACGTACTTGGCTGCCTGTCGTTCTACCCTTCTAGCTGCATTGCGATCTGTAGGGAGGGTCCCGTGTAGCAGGTAGCTCGCGAGTGGGTCAATCCAGCTCGGCTCCGCTTGCGTAATAGGAGCTACCTCCTCTGCCCCCCGAGAATGCTAGGCCGGGGCAGGTTCTCTATAAACACAGTCCTCATGGAATTGCTGCTTGTGCTGGCTAACTGGGATAATGCATCGGCCTCAGTGTTCTCAGATCTTGGAATTTGCCTGATGAAGTATGATTGGAAGCCGTGTAGAACCTCCCTGGCCTTGGCAAGGTAGGTGGCCATGGTAGGGTCGCGAGCTTCGTAATCGCCGGTTACCTGGTTAACCACGAGCTGTGAGTTGCTGCAGATGACGAGGTGCTTTGCTTGTACTTCGTTTGCTAGCATGAGTCCGACTATCAGTTCTTCGTTTTCCGCTTTGTTGTTGGATGCTGCGAACTCGAAGCGGAGCACATACTCCAGCTTTGCTCCGCCTGGTCCGTATAGGATGACTCCGGCGCTGCTTCCTTGCTGATTCGTTGAACCGTCTACATGGAGGATCCAAGGCTCTTCGTCCCAAGCTGACTTCGTTCTAATCGGGGCTGGTTCCGCACTGGTGGAGGCTTCCTTTACGTACTTGATTTCCATCAGTTCGAACGTTGTGGTGCTAAAAGTGCATTCTGCCACGAAGTCGGCCAGGGCTTGGGCCTTAATCGCCGTTCGGGGTTCGTACCGAATGTCGTATTCGCTGAGCTCAATTTCTCACTTTGTCAACCTCCCAGATACCTCGGGCTTGAGCAGTACTTGCCTTAGAGGCTGATTGGTAAGGACATCGATCGAGTGGGCTTGGAAATACGGCCGAAGTTTCCGAGCTGTTGTGATTAGTGCATATGTCAGTTTCTCGATCTCTAGGTACCTAGTCTCGGCATCCTGCAAAACTTTGCTCACGTAGTAGATAGGTTGTTGGACCTGATCTACTTCTTTTATCAGTACCGAGCTGATTACCTCGTCACTTGCAGAGAGGTACAACTTTAAAACATCGCCCTCCTCGGGCCGGGTTAAAACCGGGATACTGGCCAGGTAATTTTTTAGTTTGTCAAAGGCGGATTGGCATTCCTCAGTCCACTCGAAGGCAGGCAGCGATCCGCCGACTTAGACATAAAGCGGCTCAGGGCAGCTATACGACCATTCAGCCTCTGAACTTCCTTCAATTTGCGAGGTGGGGTCATATCCAGGATGGCCTTTATTTTTTCAAGGTTGGCTTCGATGCCACGTCGGCTAACTATGTAGCCCAAGAACTTTCCCGAGGTGACACCGAAGATACACTTGTTCGGGTTTAGTTTCATATTATACTTGCGCAAGATTTCAAATACGCATTGCAGGTCACTTATTAAATAGTTCGAAAGTCGGGTCTTGACGACCATGTCGTATATATAACATTCAACTCTGTCGCCAATCAATGGCTCAAAAATTCGATTTACAAGTCTCTAGTAGGTCACCCCAGCATTTTTCAGCTCGAAGGGCATGACCTTATAGCAGTATAGGCCCAGTTCGGTAATGAAAGCCATTTTCTCTTCATCGGCGGGGTCCATCTTGATTTGGTTGTAGCCCGAGTATGCATCCAGGAAACTCAACAACTCATGCCCGGAGGTCGCGTCCACTAGACGATCAATCTTGGGGAGTGGAAAACAGTCATTCGGGTAGGCCCGATTCAGGTCGGTATAGTCGACGCACATGCGCCATTTACCGTTGGCCTTCTTTACCAGAACGGGATTAGCCACCCAGCTCGGGTAATGGACCTCCCTGGTGAAGTTGGCCGCAAGAAGTTTCCCGACCTCCTCGTCGACTATCCTCCAGAGCTTTGGGGCGAGGTTGCGTTTCTTTTGTCTAATGGGCCTAACTAAGGGATCAATATTTAGCTTGTGAGTAATTATTTTCGAGTCTATGCCGGGCATTTCTGCCGCGGACCATGCAAATACGTCTAAATTTTGGAATAGGAAACTTACCAGCCGAGTTCGAAGGGGTTCCACTACTGTTGCTCTGATCTGGAGGGTCCTGGTCGGGTCTTCCTTTGAAGTCGGGATGGAGATCGTCTCCTCGATCGGCGTGGCTCGTTCTTTAGAGTATTCCACGGGCCGCTTGAGCTCAACACCTTTCGTCATCTTGGCTTTCCCTTTAAGGGATGCCACGTAACACCTTTGGGATTCGAGTTAATCACCTCTGGCTACTCCTATTCCGAAGTCCGTGGGGAAATTCATCGTCAGCTAGTAGGTAGACATCATAGTGCGATGCGCGTGGGTGATGGGCCTTCCTATAAGGGCATCGTATGGGGAAGGCGTGGCTACCACCAGGAAGGTGTGCTCAAATCTTGCGACGCTGGGCCACGTCCTAATCTCTACAGGTAATGAGATTCGGCCGAGAGGCCTAAGTTCCTCTCCACTAAAGCCCACTAGAGGGGTGCTCGCGGGCTGGAGGTCACTCTCCTGGAGTTGTAACTTGTCAAAGGTGTTTCGGAACAGGATATCGACCGAGCTTCCTGAATCCACCAAGACACGTCTAACCTTGAAGTCATTGATCTTCATCCTTATGACTAGCGCGTTGTCATGGGGGTACTGGACTCCTCGTGCATCGTCCTCGGTGAAAGATATGGGGTCTGCAGGTCGTGGGCGCTTCGGTGGGTTCCATTCTTCATGCTCCAGATTGCGGACCGAGGTCCTCCCTGTCGCCAAGGTGCAGCCCGCGATGATGGATCCGCCGGTAATTGTGTTTATCACCCCGCGGACTGATCTTTCTTCGGGCGGTTCTTGCTGCTCGGCTCGCCTGTTATTGGACTCGGGGGCGTTTCTCCTCTGCTCTCCCTGCCGATCGGCTTGGCTTTTATTATTTTTCTGTACAAAATTCTTTAGGTACCTGCGATGGATGAGTTCCTCAATCTCGTCGCGGAGACTTTTACAGTTTTCGGTACTATGACCGTGGTCTTTATGGAAATGGCAATATACATTCTTATTCTTGGTGGCGGGGTCCCCCTTCATCTGGGGTGGCCACCTTAAAAATGGTGCATCTTTAATTGTCATTAAGATTTCCCCTTGCCTCGCATTGAGAGGGGCGTAGTTCGTCCTCTCAACTGGAGGAGCTCGGGGGTGCCAACTTGACTTGTCCCCCCTAGCCGGTGTGCCTTGTCGCCGTCTCTCCTCCTCTTCTCCGCTGGGGCTCCGGCCTTCTGGTTCATTTCCTCTTCAATTTCGATGAACTGGTCAGTGAGCTTAAGGAAAGCAGTGATGTCCTTAGGCTTGTTCACTACCACTTGCCACTTGAACTCCCGGTGAGTGACTCCTCTTTTGGCCGCGGTGAGTCTCACCGCAGGGTCCAAGTTCGAGATCGAGAGGCAGGTGTCATTGAAGTGCTTGATGTAGCTCTAGATGAACTCTCCCTCTTTCTGGATGATGTAGAGAAGGCTTTCCTGTGACCTCAGACACTTCTTGCTAGTGATGAAGTGCGAGGTGAATGCTTGCACGAACTGCGCCTAGCTCCGGATTGTCCCGGATGAGAGATTTCTATACCATGTGCGCGCTACTCCTCTGAAGGTCGTGGAGAAGGTGACGCACATGTAGGCTTTGCTAGCTCCGGCGAGGTGCATCTGGGACTGAAAGGAGTCCACATGGTCATTCGAATAAAACGACCTGTCGTACTTGTCCAGAGGGAAATTTTAAAACCTTTTGGCATAGGATTCATTAGGAGGTCAAGAGAGAGGGGAGATGGTACCGAAAGGAGGGGCGCGGCCTTTGCGACTCCCGGGTTTGCTTCTGCCTTATCTTCGGGCTGCTCTAGCTGGTCGAGCTCCGCGAGTTGTTTAGGGATTAGTGCACGGAAGGCTTTGGGACGCCGCCTCCGCTGCCTTCTGGTTGAGTTCGTTCTAGTGCTGGTTGTTTCGGTGCTTTCAGGTCGGGCCTTGGCCTGGTGGGAGTCTGACTAGAGCTGGCTTTCGCGAGCTGAAGGATTTCGCCTAGAGTTTGTTGCTAGGACTTCGAACCGATTGCCCGTCAACGAGGCTTCCGGTTGCGCGTGCTGGGATGAACCATCCTTGGTGGGGTGGGCGCTCTCCAACCTGCCCTGTTGCTGTGAGGCGGCAGGGGCTATTGGTCATCTCCTATTGCGGGACGAGGCCTGGGAGGTCTCCCCCCTTTGGGGAGGTTGGCTACTTTGGTGGCAATCGAACAACTGCTGGTTCAGTAGTGTTGGAAACTGTTGGGCTGGCTGCTGGCTCTGTTGCAGCGCTGGAAACTGTTGCTGGTAGAAGTGACACAAGACTTGTTGGTGGTAATGCTGAAGTTGCTGGACTTGCTGCATTTGGGCTTGCATGACTCGTACGCACTGCACTAAGTCACCAAGCTGGTTCTGCTCCACTGCGGGGGGACCACGGCGGGCTCAGCGAAGGTGGTGTTCACCGCAGAAGGGAGTGGGGAGTTCACAACTTCAACGACCTGGGGTAGGTCCAGCGTGGGAACTTTGAAGGTGTTGAGGGGTACAGTAAACTATCCAATGCGTACAGTGGGAGCTTGGAGGTGCCCCCTAGAGGTGTTTGTTCCGTTGTTAAGCCCGGCGTTGCTAGAAGACGCCATAAATGCCGATGAAAGTTTGGTAGAGAAGCCTTTTGAAACGTTTCCCACAGACGGCGCCAATTGATGATGCGCAATCCAACCACTCCTAGCTGGAAGTGACAAGGCTTCTAGCTGGCGACGGGCAAGATATACCTGCAAGAAGGACAAAGGGACCCGGGGTTGAACACCCGGCGGGGACTCTCCGATGCTTAAGTTAGAACTCGGTAGCGAGCTAAGAAAGAGAATGAGTACGCAAGAAGATGAGAGCTAGAGAGTGGTGAATATGCGATACCTTTGCCTCTGAGGAGTCAGAGTGCTTATATACTGGCGTCTGACAGGTTCAGTGGGATTGATCCCAAATCCCTACTGTGGCGATCCACTATCAGGTCGTACCTCGGAGTGGCTGGCCGTTACTGCCAGGGCCGAGAGCAGGCAGGCTACAGTGACCGTTGCATGGTACAGTCCCGCCAGCTGGGGGGACAACCTATAAGCACGACGTCGCCAGGTGGGAGACTGGGACGCAACCTTCTGAATTGGTAGGCGCTGCGCCGTTAGACGAGGGACGCGGGAGCAGTCTGGCAGGTACGACTTTGTCAGATGAGAAGCTTCCTGTAAAACACCGAGCCACCCCGTAGCGAGCTACCCTGTGATGAGCTGCTGGTGGTGTGCCGAGGTGGTTCTGCCTGAGGTGAGTTGTCTTCGAGGCGGGCCACTTGCTTGGGCATGGAGTGAGCTCGATGTTCCAATTCGCGAATTGGGACGAACTTAATTCGGAGTGCAGCTCGGGACATCGGCGTGCTCGAGCTCGCCCCGTGGGAGCTGACACTTGTTGAGCTATCACCCGCGTCGAGTCATGTCCATGTACCGATCCGCCTATGCCGAGCTGTGAGTCACGTACACGTGTCACCTAGTCAGGAGTCGGGCCAAATTACCCTTCATCATATTTCTTTATAAGAAATCAATATTTATGAATCATCGTAGATATTATGAAATAAATATATAATTTATATATTTATAATCGGTATAAAAAACATATTTGAATTCGACCGTTCATTCAATTCAAATATCCGAATCGTTTAATTCGGATCTCGAATTCGAATTCAAATTTTCGAATACCGTTTACAGGCCTAACTTAAGGGTGCTCTAACTGAACCCAACCAGTTGGGTTGCAATAAGCATGGGCCTTGCGCGTTGCCTTGTCTTTCCATCGGACTTGGGCCTCAAAAAAGAAATTAATAGCTTAACTCGTAAAAACGCCTCTTTAACCATACAACAGTGGCGCAAGGAGGACAATCTTGTTCAGAGAAAAGAATCAGTCGTTAGGCTTAGTCTGGAAAGAGTACAAATACAAATATGTATAGTGTAAAACATTGTATTTTGTATTATTTTTTATGTATTTACACTGTATATATTTGTATTTATACTCCTTCCAAACTGAGCCTTAAGGAGTCCGGATTTGCTCTGTCCTCACATCCACCTTAGAGCTTTTGCAACTGTACATCGAGAACATTTTTATATTCGTATACTTTTATTCATGAGAGATATTCCCAAAACACGGCTGCAAGGGCTGTGAGAACCAATTTTATGAGGAACAAATCTGATTTCTAGTTTAAGAGCTCCATTCCTATTCATCGCATTTCTACAGGAAATACCTCCATCACATTCCCTGGAAAAACGAACTTTGGCCAGCTGAGTTCTAATAGTTTGGCTCTAAAAGCCCGTTTGGGAGGGCTTCAGCTTTGATTGAGTTTTCAGTGAACTTCTCAGAAGAAGCTACAAAAAATTAGCTTTACCAGAAAGTTACTTTCTTGCCTCAGTGAAAGCATATTTGAGCTTTCCAGGGTTTTTTTTTTTTTTATCAACAGTTTCTAAGCTTTCTGTCTGGGCCCATCTTATAAAGCCAAAAGCGATTGTATGAAAATCTTCCCAAACGGGCACTAACTCAATATCTCCAAGCTCAGTGCTTCAGTCCATCTCACATGAGATCGAATTCAGTCCTCACAACACTTACAGCCGTGCAATTGAAACATGTCCATACTTATATTTTTTTCTTTCATGGGGAGATTTTCCCAGTGTAGGGCTGTAAGTATTGTGAGAACAAATTTTGTGAGGACTAAATCTAGATTTCATTCTCAGGTTTGTATTATTTTAACCAAGTACTTTGATATTAGGTCAACTAAAGCCCAATTACAGAGCCCATGGTTGAGGTCCACAACTAATATCGATTAAAACTGTGTTTGTTTCTGAATGAAAATTTCTGGTTGTTATTTTTGCACTTGTTAGAGCGAAAACTCTTCTTTTACACCTAGTTTAATTTGCTCTAATACAAAAGGGAAGGGACAAAAAATATGGTTCAAATATTTCAGACAGAATTTTCTGCCCACTTTAAGTTTGCCATTTGGAGCCTGGAGGTAAAGTAACTATAGTAAAAGAGGCAGAGGTAATAGCTGAAATATTGCAATCTGAAAATATTGTACATCCATTACATGGAGAAGCAAACACGGACTGAGTGAAAAGATAAAGCAGAATCTTTTGCAGTACTCCAGTCCACGCAACTGGCAAGAAGAGGAATATGTTCTATTGAGTACTGAGGAGATCATTGCTGCCAAAAAGAGGGTCAGAGAAGCAGTCTCGCTATCAGGGATGATATTTCCCTTTTTCCCAAAGAAGAGTGGTGACTCTAATGGAGAAGAGAATAAAAACCCATTCAGGGAATTCACCCAATAGTGTTTTACTACGAAATCACACACATTCAGGGAATTCACCCTTTTTCCCAAAGATGAGTACAGTCACTAATGGAGAAGTGCTTTACTACCAAGCCATACACACACAATCCTGTTAGAGAATTAAAATCCATTCAGGGAATTCACCTTATAGTTTAAACTTTTAAGTTGAAGAGTTTCTTGAGATGGTATTAGAGTCTGTTTGACTATAGTATGTGGTTCTCGTTGTCTCCATTATAATTAATTAAATTTTAGCACAAGAAAGAAGAAAGACTAGGACACCCTAAGATAAACACTATGTAATTAAGGTTCCATTTGCAAGGATCCAAGCCTGATAGACTTCTCGAGTGACCCACATTGGCAAGCCAACCCGCTACTTGGTTTCCTTTCTCTATGAATATGATTATACTGGAAGATAGATGTTCTCCTCTTCAAGCATTCTTCCTTCATGTTTCAACAGGCCCACGTAGCTTCACACTTATCGCAGAGTGCCTTGATAGTAAATAGTAATCCCCCTCAATAACAAGGGTTTAAAAACCAACTTGAAACTGGAACCGTCCTGGGCATCAGTTTCCAGGTCAATGGTTGACCATTCAATTCGAATGAACAGTCCATTATGACAATAAATTAAAATAAAAAACTGTTCAATTTAATGGATTGTTGACCAATTCAATGGTTTTTGGCCAGAGACCAATTTTGGGGTAAAACGAAACTAGTTACCAAACAGTTCAATCATCCGTGTCAAAAGCTGTTTGAAAACATTGACCTGGAAACTGTTTTGACCAATTTTGGGGTAAAATGTTTCTTCTGTACCCAAACTGTTTTGCTCTCTCTCTCTCTCATTTCAGGTATCGTTATTGATGTCTTCCTAATAGTGTTTGACACTATTCTGATGATCTTTCCTTGATGGTTTCGGGCAATACATCCATAGGCACAGCTACCATCAGATTTCCTCGAAGCGTCAAAATTAACTTCATCTATATTTGGAAATATCCATCTGTATTCCACTTTGTAGATGAGTGTTGCCTCCTTGGAAAGGTCATTTAAGCCAAAATTTCTCCACTATGGCTTCCTGAGGTTGGCTAGTGAATCCGAGTATCAAGGTTTAATACTTTGATTCATTGTTATTCCTTGAATACGTGGCGTTGATTTATAAAGTTTTGAATGACAATTTGCTACATTTCCAAGTTCAATTTGTTATCATCCTGAGCCTGTAGTTAAAAAATAAAAAGTTTTAAGCCCAAATGCATTTTGGAAAGTGAGTGTGGCACCCAAACTGGTGAAATCTATATTAGTAACAATGATGATTTTGTATTAAATTCTCAACTGTATGAGATGCAGTCCGTATCTCAACTCAACTAAACAAAGACTAAAGCCTCATCCCAACCATATGGGATCGGCTAAAGGAAAAGGAACGAAGTTCCTGTTAGAATGAAGAAAGCTATGAGAGGCCATTGGCCTTTTTTTCATTTTTTGACAGAATGACTATTGGTTTGTTAAAGGTATCTGATAGAATGAATTGATCAGCAAGTTCATGTCTTGGATCCTTTGCTGCAGTAAGAATACATACAAAGTGGGATAAAAAGGGAAAGTGCAGAAGCTTTGATCCATAATAGATGGAAGCCATCAGAACATAAATAAACTACAACATTGCAGGAATGAATAAATTATATATGTCCACTTGTATAATGAGGCCAAACATCTGCAGAAATACAAACAAAACCTACCAAATCAAAATTTAATCTTCCTCATCATCATGAAAATCAACTTTGCCATCCAGCAACCTTTCAGACCCCTTTCACAATGACTGCAAGTCAACTTTACAGAAGGGAAATGACAGATCTGTCAATTCTTGCCTGAAAAATGCCTCTCCTTAAATCTCCTCTTATCTTTCTTGTTCCTCGTGGTCACCTCCTTGTTGCTACATCTTTGTAGACAACCTGCATGCCACTATGTCATGACTCTTTGCAACATTCAAGTTACCACACCAGCCCTATGGGAGTAAGTTGGAAATGTGACAAAGATATCCATACTCCTACAAATTAATGAATCATGAGAGCATCCCAAAAATGGTGATGCCCCCAGATAACTGGTTAAACATAGTGATAACATGCTCATAGGCATGCCAAGTTGCTAACTACTGGGACCACTTTAAAGAGCATCCTAAACTGTTGCATCTTCAATCCCATTGAAAATTAGAATATCACCACCTAACCAGATAAATCATCTTTACACATCATTACTTCAGGAGGATAGGGAGGACTAAGGACCCCTAATAACTCGTGAACTCCTTTCCTCTCAGACTGAAGAGACTTGTCAATCATGATTGTGTTAGTATTAGACTCACCATCAACCAATGCCTCCTCTGCCTTGGAATTCACAGTCTTAGTAGAAACACCACCAGAATTCCCAGAAACTCTGACCTTGCCTCGGTTCCGCCTGGAAGCTCTTGATATTGAGTTCTCATGCGACAGAGCATCAGGGCTCCTCTTCCTCCGTTTAGTGTTAAAGAAACGAGAAGCAAGAGCTTCCAAGGCTCTAGTGGTCAATGGCCGGTTTCTAGTGCTCTGCCTCCTAGCATTTGCAATAGGCTGCTCTTCTGTGGTAGCAATGTTGTTTGAGGTTTGTAACACCTCTGACTCCTCCATGTGCTGTCTTTCAGATGGAATGGATGACCCCCTTGACTTGGGTCATCCTGGCTGTCTGTCACCTCCATGACAAAGGGCTCATCAATTTCAAAATCCGGAGGGACATGGGGTAGGTTCAGGTCAATCAAAGTCCGGGGTTCAGGTTTCTCATGAGGTAGTTCTGTACCGAAATAGTTCTGACCAAGAATGCCTTTGCAGATGCCATCGCAACACTCATCTGGATTGTCTTTAGCAGAAGAGCTAGTAGATGATGCCTTATCCAGAGACATACCCATTTGAGAAACCATGTTTTCACTTCCATCAGGTGAGTCTGACTGGCAATGGGGCTCCTCCTGTCCTGGAGCTACAGAGAAATTGTTYAAACTGCGACTACAAGCAGTTAATCTCCGCCGTTTTGTGACAGGAGCTCAATAGTTTGAGTGGCCAGATTTCACTCTCCGGCTAAATTGGTTCTTCCTCTGATGYTTGTTATTAGACATATGGACAGACAGATCCTTGTGATTGTTCTCTGGGAAATTCATAGGAACTGGGTTATTCATTAGCTTCTCCTGCACCGAAACACTAAGCACACAATCTGACAAATCAGAGTGCACTCCCTTGTCAAAGATAACCGTCATTGGGCTGGAAGTGTTGGTATTTGCTTGATCATTTGACAACACGTCAGCAGAATCTGGCTCATCTGTTGGCTCCTCAGAGCTATCCTCATCAGTTTCTCTTGAAAGACTTGTGGGAATGGAAGTATTAGTCATGTCGACGGGTAAATTTCTCAGTTCTCTCACCTTGAATGGTCCTTCTCCATGAACCATGCTGGTATCGACAACTGTAAATTTCATGAGATCTGAATTACAATTTGGTAATCGTGGTCGAAGATAACAATGGCGTTGACGATTGGATGGACAATCTTGGTCCAATTTGGTTTCTGTCTCCCATCCATATTCTTCCTTGCTTCCATTGCCTCTAACTGCTTCAACCTCAAGCTCAAGAAGCCATGGCTCAGATGCAACTTTGCTCAAGACATCACTAACAGAATCAAAGTAGTGATTTCCTTTAGTAAGTCTCCTTCTTGAGAACTTCTTGACACCAGGTACAAGAAATACCAAGGAATGCTTAGAGCCAGCAAAACCATGATCCTTAGGCTGCTCAGAATGCCAGCCCCTTGCTAGCAAACGGGGCCAAACAGCTTCCCAGAATAGAYCATTTGACCGAGCTTTGCTTAATCTGAAGTCTCCAGTTAGAAATTTGATGATGTCTCCAGATGTAAGAGAGGAGCATGCCTTGCCAATTGGTATTTCAGCACGAGTAGAGATAACCTGATTGGTCTTTAAAGGCTCCATCATAATCCCAGTGAGGTCATGTTTCTCTTTACCAACTCCTATAGCTTCAATAAGAATATTCATGCCAACTATATCCTTTAAAGTGGAGACATATTCTTCTAATGAGAATTTTCCCTCTCCAAATGTCTTAGAGACCTGCCAATTGGTCACCATTTACATGGAGACAGGAGCAGAGTTTGTTAAAAAGATAGAAAGGGTAGCTGTAAAATTACAAGCTCAATATTTGCTGAATAGAAGCAGTACTTACAAGTTCATGGCAAAGATTCATGCATTTGCAATAAGGAATCACTCAAAAAAATTTGCAGAAACAAAGATAAATAACAAAGAATGGCAACAATAGAGTCTTGGACAATGAAATTTGGCAAATATGGTTTTAACCATCAGACATTTGAAAAATGTTGGAATAGGCCAAAATTTGGTTTTCCCATGCTTTACTGTACAGAAACTGTATATGCTCATGTTTGTTCAAGTTAACAAAAGTAATGATATCAATATAGTATAAATGTCAGATGGCATGTTCATCATAGCATGTTGTTGTCATCCATTATCTCTATGGTACTTCAGTTTTCCATAATTGGGAATTTGTCGGAACATGGGCAGTAGGTCCTCTGGAATACCCTGGAACCCCCTGACTTTCAAGGATTGGAAAATTACTACAAGGGCCCTGCTTGGGAGATGAAAATCAGCTTAAAGAGATAGTCCAAACAATCCATTTTACTGTTTCATCTTAGTGGTGACTAAAATGAAAGAAAGAAAGAAATGGCATTAGCACCAAAAAGCTTAAAAGTATAAACAGGTAACTAAAGTCCTTTATCAATATCCTTTTAACCTAGATAATCTATTAGGTGGGAAATGTCAAATGGTGGATCCCAAACCTACCCATAAATATGAGACGCATCACAAGAATGGGAGTTGGCCCATCTACAGATCCTGTGGTTCCCAGATGCAAGAGGCTTTTATTATTAATTTTCACATTCTTGGTACATTTTACAATGCACTCAGTGAACCTTATTCTTATTGCTTACAGATTTGCATGTTTTATGTATGCAATATAGTTGTAACTGTGATTATAGCTTTTGTTATCATTGAACATAAGTTTAATGCCTTGACATCAAAACCATTAAATTCATAATCACATCCATTATGTTATTGACAAGTAACTCTGGCGAAAATGAAAATACATAATATCCAAAAACATCAACATCTTCTCCCTCTTTAGACCCATGATACTGATTTGACACCTGGGTACTCCATTTACACATTCATAATACATGTTCCTTGCCTATTTTACTATTTATTATTATCTGGGCTCATAAATAATAACAATTCCCTTCATTTAGCCAACAAAAGTATATCAATGGTATGTTTTAAACAAGTATCACCATAAGAAAGTCCACATATATTAAAATTATCAAAAAAAAAAAATTTCTTTATGATCTGTTGTAAGTAAAAAGAAATATAGCTTAGCAAAATACTCGGTGTAGAGGCATGGCAAACAAAAACTGGACAGGATTCTCATTCATATCTATATCTGGGATTTCATAAAATGAAGTGCCATGTCTCCTTTCCCACATCAGTATTCATTTCTGTTTGTAGGTCTTCTTTAGTTCCCAATGCCATTCTCATCAGTGGATTAGTGTTAAAAGTGGGAAGTGATCCATGGCATTTGGCACACTTCATAATTGAGTTTAGGAAGTCTCTAGAAAGGCTGAATGCTTGGGTTAGTTAGATGGATCCCAAGCATTATTGGGGAAATGGTTATGGTGGTGGCCTTTGGAGAGAGAGAGAGAGAGGTTATGGCATGAAATGGTGGGAAGTATTCATGGCAGTTTAGAGAATGGGTGGGATGTTGGTGTATCAGGGCAGGCCACTTTGGCAACACCTCAGAAAGCCATTCACATTGTTCTTCCTCAGTTTCTCAGGTATGTCAGGTATGACGTTTGTTCTAGAAACACTGTCTGGTTCTGGAAGGATGTTTGGGTTGGAAATACCCCTTTAAAGGAGCTTTTCCCTTCACTTTTCACATTGATTCTCTCTCTAATTTTCTGTCTCTTGAATCAAGTTTATTTGGATCCTTCTAAGCCAGACAACAGGATTTGGGTTCACAAGTCCAAAAGGACCTTCTCTTGTGCTTCTTTTTAAGTCCCCTTGTCAGTTTTCCTCTCGATATGTTTTCCATTCAAAGGAAATTTGGTCTAGGCCGGTTCCCCCTAAGATAATGGTGTTTTGTTGGGAAGCGTATCATGGGAAAGTGAACACTTTAGATAACCTACAAAAGAGAAGACCTTTCCTTTGTATTTCACCCAACTAGTATACTCTTTGTAGACTTCATGGGGAGGATTGTTACCATCTATTGATGTCCTGTCCTTTTTCTGCAGAATTATAAGATTGGCTTTTTTTTTCGTTGTTTGGGTGTAGGTGGAACATGCCAGCAAAATTTTGCATGATTTAACCCTTCTACCTTCAGTTGACCTAAAAAAAGAAGGAGAATTATGTAAGATGTGCTAGAGCAGCCTTGCTATGAACAATATGGGAATAAAGGAACACCAGAATCTTCCAAGAGAAGGAGAGGAGTAGCCAAGATGTAAAGGATTATGTGTTGAATAGGGCAATTCATTGGTTAAAGACCTTTGAACCATTCCATCATTTCTCCTTTTCAAGTTTATGGAGAAATTGGTCAGCAGTAGCAAGATGTTCATCTAGGAAGACCAAGGCAGTTACAAGATGGATTCCACCGCCTAAAGGCTCACTAAAGCTGAACTTTGATGGGAGTATTCAGGGCAATCCAGGCGCTCTGGGATGGGGGGTCTTGAGAAACGTGGTTGGAGAGGTTGTACTTATCTACTCAAGTCCCTTGAGTAGAGAACTACTAGCAGCCTTACAAGGAGTGCAATTTGCAAATCAACTGGGTGTAGCATAGCTTATTATTTGTAGAGAACACTGATGTGGGCCCCACTGCAGTGGTCCCCACTGTGTTCGTAGGACAGCAGTGTAGTTATTTGTTTCAGTTATAGTAGTGTCAGTTTGAGTCAGTTTGTTAATTCAGTTGTTATTTATTTCAGCTTTTATTTACTTTATTTATTATGTA